>CABHPP010142051.1:34674-45777 GCA_902168425.1 Peromyscus attwateri | reverse complement strand
AAGATTTATTTATTTATTGTGTACACAGAAGAGGGTGCCAGATCTCATTACAGATGGTTGTGAGCCACCATGTGGGTGCTGGGAATTGAACTTAGGACCTTTGGAAGAGCAGACAGTGCTCTTAACCTCTGAGCCATCTCTCCAGCCCCGGATATTTTTATAGTGTTTTTTAAACAATAGAACTTAAGTTGGAAAATGATAGAAATATCGGATGTATTTGTAGTAATATGCAGTATGGGGGGAGGAGCAATGGATTGGGGAACAAAGAATACTTTTGGTTTGGAGTTGAGAAGCCCACATGGCATGATGGCAGAGCCTTAAGTATAAAGTTGTAAGTTGAATTTGTGGCAATTCAAAGCCTAGAATTTTGCAGGCATATTTTACACCCAGACTTGTAGCATCGATTAAGGTGAAGGTTGGACTCTTGGTCACCAGCCAGTAGATCAGGGCATGTTGGTTTGTTTTAGAGACCTACAGGTTAAATTGTTTATAGTCGGACTTTTCTTTGGGTTGCCAGCTCACAAATAATGACATGGAGACTTATAATTAATTATGAAAGCTTGGCTCTAGACTTTTTCTCAACTAGCTATTATGACTTAAATTAACCTGTTTCTATTAATGTATGTTCTGCCACGTGACTCAGCTACCTCTCCTCTGTACCGTATGTCCAACTTTAATGACTTCCTGGCGTCTCTTGTGGACCTAGATTCATCCTAGATTCATCCTGAGCTCCCCAGAAGTCCCACCTAGTCTCTCCTGCCTAGCTATTGGCCATTCAGCTCTGTCTTAAACCAATCACAGTGACACATCTTCACACAGTGTAAACAAATACTCCACTACAATTGTCAGTTTGTTTGTACCTTATCCTTTCATTGCTATAGCTTTGCCTACATTTTGAGTTTGGAATGGGATTTCTCTGTTGTTGTTGTTGTTGTTTGTTTATTTTTGTTATTTTTGAGATAGCTCATTCTGTAGCTGAGGCTGGCCTGAAGCTCACTGTGTAGCCCAGTAGTCTTTCACAGTTAATCCTCTCACCTCAGTGTCCCAAATGCTGGGATTGCAGGCGAGAGCTACCTTGCCTGGCTTGGAATGGGTTTCATTGTCCCTTTTCTTTTTATGAGCAGCACTGCATGTCCTCTCCCTAGAAGATTCCTTGGGAACAGTGAAAAGTACCCTCTCTTGTCCATTTTGCCTTATCTTAGCCACATTTCTTTGTCTTGTGTCACCTAAGAGGAGTGTACTAATCAGGATTCTTAGAGGACCAGAACCAGTAGAGTGGATATATATTATAAAAGGGGGGCTGTTAGATTGGCTTACACAAGGGGACCAGGAGGTCCAACAATGCCATCTTCAGGCCGGAGAGCTAAAGAACCTGGCAGCTTCTCAGGTCGTAGGGCTGGATGCCCCAGCAGTTCTGATCTGCTGTAGGCCTGGAGGATTTTGGAGACTGCTGTTCTTCAGACCCCGTTGGAAGACTGAGGAACCTGGGTTCTGTGACAGTGAAATCAGCAGCAAGAACTGGTGGCAGGCAGGCGAGCAGCAATGCTTTGCCCTCGCCATAACCAGGCCCAGGAATTGTCTCTGTGGAGACTCTAAGTGTCCTTAAGTAGGATAGCTGTCAAAGAGGCACTCAAGAATCATGAGTTGAGGCATTTTCTTACTCTTTTCTTCATTCAGTCTGAGAACATTAGTAAAAAATGAGTTAATCTAATTCAGTCATTGTAATGGAAATTTTAGGAACAGTGACATAACAATGTCATTGTTTTTTCTTGTGAAGTTAGATTAAAATTCTCTAAAATTATTTGGGTGTGGTGGCTCATACTTTGAATCTCAGCACTCGGAGATAGAGGCCAGCCAGGGCTATTGGTGAGGCCTTCAAATCTAGTAATAATGCTTGATCACTTGTTGATCCATTATAGGAAAGGATTTATTTTCATTTTGATAATGAACAAGATCTTCTAGTCTCTTATTTAAAAAGTAGTTTCCCCTTATTTCCGTTTAAACATGGCTGCTGATAGTTTTATCCACTAAAAAAATTGTAAGTAATATTTGCAATAATTTAGTAGAAATAATTCAAGCAGCTTAAATATTTAGAGATCCTGTGCATTTCAACATCAAATGATAAAATGCTGTTAAAATGGAAAAGGCACTTTAAAAATACTTTTTAAAATATTAGAATTATTTTATTTTATTTTATGTGCATTGGTGTTTTGCCTGAATGTATGTAAGGGTGTTGAATTCCCTGAAACTAGAATTACAGACAGTTATGAGCTGCCATGTGGATGATAGGAATTGAACCAGGGTCCTTTGGAAGAGCAGTCAGTGCTCTTAATTGCTGAGCCATCTCTCTAGCCCCAAATATTAGAATTCTTGAATTTATGTATGCAAGATAGTCTTATAATTTACAGGAAATAGAGTGTAAAATCTAAAAATACATGGGCTTGTGATAGATTCCTTTTTTTTTTTTTTTTTTTGGTTTTGGTTTTTCAAGACAGAGTTTCTCTGTGTAACAACCCTGGCTGTCCTGGAATTCACTCTGTAGACCAGGCTGGCCTCGAACTCACAGAGATCTGCCTGCCTCTGCCTCCTGAGTGCTGGGATTAAAGGTATTCACCACCACCACCCGGCCAGATTTCTATTTTTTAACTTTTGAGATACTCCTTCAAGCCCAACTCTTAAGCTTGATTAGGTTGAGCAAAGCTGACCAAGCACATCGAGCCTGGAGGAGATTTGCTGTTAGCTTCAGGCAACTGTAGCTGAAATTATTCTTAAAACCACCAGCTCTCTAATAAGGTATTTAGGTCAGCTCAGGGTTGTTAGTATTTATGTGCTTTGCTTTAACATTTTTATTTTTATTTTCTTCTGTCTTTGGCATTCTTTTCATTTGAATATTTTAAAGCTTATCTGTAAACTATATTTCTTTACTTTTTTCTTTAGTATTTCCTAGAGACTATCATTCACTTTTTACAACATTCCATGAATCAGTACTATAGAAGTAAATATCTATATATGTTGACAACTATAAAGTGAAATTTGGTAACTTTTTTTTTTGCTTTTTCGAGACAGGGTTTCTCTGTGTAACAGTCCTGGCTGTACTGAAACTCGCTTTGTAGACCAGGCTTCCTCGAACTCACTGAGATCTGCCTGCCTCTGCCTCCCAAGTGCTGGTATTAAAGGTGTGCGCCACCAACGCCTGGCTGAAATTTGGTAATTTTTATAATATCTCATATTCCGTTTTCCTTGTTTATTGGTTCATTTAGTAAAATTCTGAATATAATGACAAATTTAGGACAAAAGTAATTTTGACTATTTTTAATTAAAAATATTTGTCTCAATTCTTACTTTTTTTAAATTTTTTTAAAAGATTTATTTATTATGTATATAGTATTCTGCCTGCATGCCAGAGAGGGCACCAGATTACAGATGGTTGTGAGCCACCATGTGGTTGCTGGGAATTGAACTCAGGACCTCTGGAAGAGCAGCCAGTGCTCTTAACCTCTGAGCCATCCCTCCAGCCCCTTATTATTTTTATACTAAAGTTAACATTGGTGTTGCTATTTTGTTTTGTTTTGTCTTTTGAACAAGGTCTCTCTACATAGCCTTGGCTTACATAGTCCTGGAACTTAATATGTAGACCAGGTTGACTTTGAACTCACAGAGATCCTCCTGCCTCTGCTTCTCTGGTATTGAAGGCGTGGACCACCATGCCTGACTATCATTGGTGTTCTTGGTAGGCATCAAGAAAGTCAGGTGATGGAAAGCCAGGTGCTGTGTTAAGATACTCTGCCTGTTTTCTCTAAAGTTTGGAACTTTTACTTTTTTTCAGAGTCAAATAACATAGGCAAAAAGACTCTTTACGTACACTTTTGTTTTGACTTAATTTGGTCCACCATTTCATTTCCAGACTGTTCTGAGAATTTTCTTAGTGGACTACATCTTTAATTTTCTCAATTAAATCCTTTTACTGGCCATAATCTTCTGTTGCGTAGCTATCTCATTAACATACTCTATGATTTCAAAATCCATTTCTACGTATACATAGTGTATCTCTCAAGTTTTATATTAACACTGACTATTGCTTTTTTCACTTGTTTCTTTAAATGCCATACTGAGTTCTGAAAGTGGTATCTGTCCTTTGTAGTAGTTATTTTTAGAATCTTCAGAAAACTTGATACTGCCTTCAGCATTCAGAGAGTCAACTGAAAACTGGTTCAAGTTAAGCATCTACTAAAACCCATAACAACTGTGAATAATGAAATGTTAATTTTTGGGTTATGATAAATCAGGAATATGAGTATGATATTTTTAAAATTATGAGTTAAAATTTTGATTCTGAATTTAGAAGTAGAAAGCAGTTTCTCTTGCCAAAGATAAGTAAGTACTTGGGAAAAAATATCAATAATGTATGTTTATGCATATTTATGTGCATTTGTCTATAAAAGATAAATGTTTGCAGAGTTCATATGCTATTTGAAGACTTTGTTGAAGCCACATGCACATACCCGTTCATACACACAAAGTTCAATTTCAAACCTTCCTTTTCTCTGTAGGTTAACTATTTGTAAAGTGTTTCAAGAGACAAGGAGGAAGTAGCGCAATGCCTCAGTCAGGGAGCATTCCAGTGACATCTGCAGTGGAGAATTATATGGAGAATGGGAAACAGAAGAGGCCAAGATTGGAAGAGCAGGTGGGGGAGTAGGACCTTAGGTCAGATATGAAAACACTTACGTAGAGCTTGACAAATTTTTCATTGTGTTTGTAGCACTTTTCATGTGTGATTATACTTAATAAAAGAATAAGAAATAGTTGCTCAAATTGCTTGTAGCATAAGAGAAAATAAGTATGAATAAATACTGTGATAGGGTTTTATGAACTATAAACCTTGTTATTAAAAGGATTATATTTTGTGTTCCAGGCCTTCAGAGTAAATCAGGTACTTTGTAGTTGAGTTTTCCTTTATGCTCTTTTGACCAAAGCCTGATTGTGAGATACTATTAGTTTGAAATTCACGTTTTTAAAATATCAGTTCTAGAGGCTGGAGAGATGGCTCAGTGGTTAAAAGCACTTCCTGATCTGGCAGAGAACCTGGGTTCAGTTCCCAGCACACACTGGCTGCTCAAATTTGTCTTTAACTCTAGTTCCAGAGGATCTGATGCTCTGCTCTGGTCTCCATGGACTCCATGCACACGTAGGTACACATCCATGCAGGTACTCACACATACACGTAATCTTTAAAAACTCGTTTATATTTTTTTATATTAGGGATTATGTGTATGTGTGATAGGAATGTGAGACAAGCACTCTACCGCTGAATTATGTCCCTAATTCTGCATCAGAGATTTAAGACTTTATTTTGAAAAAAGAAATTAGTGGAGAATTTAAGAGTTGTCCCTTCCACTTCCCCATTTATCATTTTTGCCATATTTGTCATTATCTAGATTAAAAATGGCATATATTAATTTGTGTGTGTGTTATGCATGTGCTTGTGTGCCATGCTGCATGTGTGGAAGCTGGGGATTGCTTCTCTCCTTCCACCATGGGGATTGAACTCAGTGTATTTACCTGCTGAGCCATCTCACTGGCCCTATAGACATGCGCTTTTCTTCTGGAAGTTTTGCAAATATGTTGTACTTACTGTTCTTTACTCCTGAATGTCGGAGCTTATGTTTTGTAGGTCCATGGCAGAATCTTGCCTATAGAAACACAGTATAATCAAGTTCAACGTTAATGCAAACACAGTGCTCTCATCTAATTTGCAGTCTGTATTAGTTTTGTCATTTGTCCCCAAAATGCCTTTTGTTTTTTTTTGTGTTTTTTTTTTTTTTTTTTTTGAAGGAGACAGGGCTGTGATTTATTAAACAGAGATTTTAGCTGGGCGGTGGGTGCAATGTGGCTTTAATCGCAGCGCTCGGGAGACTGAGGCAGGTGGATTTTGAAGCTAGTATCTTCAAAGGGTTGTGTAGATGTAATTCTAAACAGTATTTTAAAATAAGAAACACAAAACCAAATGCAGAGTTAAAAGCCCAGAGATCGAGCAGTAGCCAAGAGCTAAGACCACCTTCTTACCACTCGCGGCTGCTGCTGCCGCCGTCCTTTCCCTGAGAAAGAGTCCAAAATGCCTTTTGTAACTGTTCCATCGGCCTTCATCTGAGATCCAAGCAGGATCATGCATTGTGTATAAGTGTTACACCTCTCGTCTCTGATCTGGTACAATTGCTTAACTTTCCTTTGCCTTTCATAACGGTAACATTAGAATACCTGTGAAAAAAAGGCTGAAAATTGTTTTTATAAATCTCCATTTGACTTTTCTTTCTTTCTCCCCTCTGCCTCCTCCTGTTTTCTTTTTTCTTTCAAGTTTTTGAGACACAGTCTCATTATGTAGCTGGCCGGCCTGGAGCTCCCTTTGTAGACCTGGCTGGCCTCCAGCTCACAGATCCACCCGCCTCTGCCTAGTGTTGGGATTAAAGGTGTGCGCCATCACACCTGGCCCTGATTACTTCTTTATAATTCTGCTCTTTTCTTCTGGGGCTTGCTGCTGTATTTTAACGAGACTGCTCTTAGCTTTTCCTCTATGTGGTATAAATGATCTCTTGTTCAATTCAGTTGCCAGAAGGAAAACTTACACAGACTCTAGCTTTGTTTTAAAATTGGGTTGAGTTTGTCAAGAAGGGACAGAAACCAGCTCAAGATGTTACTATTAGTCTGTGTTCATGGCAGGGCTGGTGAATTGGAATGGCACCTTGTGCCCTCCCACAACTTCCCCACTTGCTTCACTGAGTGGTTTCATTGTAAGTAAGGGTTAAAAGTGAGTTAGAATGTTTACCAAAGAATTTGATGGAAACGGGTAGAATAATGGGCTGGAATGGGCTGACTTTGGAGTTGGGCTTCTCTCTTTTGTTCCTCGGTGGTGCTTGTTACTGGATGCATTCTTTGTCAGTAAATTCATTAACTTACATAATGGCAACATATTTGATGTTTATCATACCTGAAAAAAAATCTCTTTTTGTCCCCCCACGTGTGTGTGTGTGTGTGTGTGTGTGTGTGTGTGTAAATGTATGTATGGGGCATGTGTACATTTGCCTGTGCTTGTACTTGTGAGGCCAGAGCAGGACTTGGGATGTCTTTTTCACTTTCTGCCTTATTCTTGAGAGGCAAGGTCTCTTATTAAACTTGAAACACCACCCGCTAGAGAGCTCCAGGGATCTGCATGTTATGCCTCATAACCCCATGCTGTGGTTAGTGGTCCATACAGCCTCCGGTCTAGTTCAGATCTTTCCTCTCTGAGCCATGTCTCCAGTTTCACGGTTTTTGTTGGCTGGTTGGTTGGTTTTGTTTTTGAGACATGGTCTTATGTACCCCAAGGTGCCTCAAACTTCTCTATGTAGCCAAAGATGGACTTAAACTCCTGCCTCTACCTTCCTAGGGCTAGGATTACAGGTGCACACTAACATGCTCAGGTGCCAAGGTGTCTTGCTGTGCTGCCCAAGCTGGTCTCAAAACTCAGGGCAAGGAATCTTTCTGCCTCACCCACCTGAGTACATGGGACTGCTGGCATGTGCCACCACACCTTGCTCTAGGTGTGTGCTTTCGACCAAGATGTTTTAATCTTAGAGGAGAATTCACATAAAATGGAAATAATAGCTAGAGTGCAAGTTGTTTTAAATAAAGCATTAAATGTAATATATGCAACATGCAAGGATAAGATATAAGATATGGAAAATACATTAGACATAAGATATGTAAAATGGCACAGTTGGTACTCAGTACATGGTTGTTTTGTTTTTACAGAGTTGTGAAATGCCAGTGCTAGAAGAGATATTAGAAATCACTAGATAAGCTGAATATGATGGTATCCCCCTGACACCTTAATCTTAGCATATTGAAGAAGGGAGAGGAGGACCAAGAGTTCAAGGCTAGTCTGGGCTACATGAAATCTTGTCTCCGAAAACCAAACCAGAAATCACCCAGATAATGAAACTTGTTCAGAATAGTTAAGTGACAGTATTGTCCCAGTTAAGAGTTTAAGCTTGTTGAGAGTAGAAACTCTTAAGATCTCCTAACTTGGTAGAGTTTAGATATTTCTATACATACATTTTAAATATCCAAATTCAGGTATGTTAAAACATCAAATACGTTACCATTATGTAAGTTAATGTATTTACTGACAAAGTTTTAAAATATACACTTTCTGAAACTGTTAGTGAAAAAATGTATTTTCATGCTTGTTATTCTATTAATACATTCTAAATACAAAGCAAAGAGATATAAAATATATTTCATATATTAATATATAAAGGATATGTGGTATATTATGTACAAAAGGTATATATTATTAATATATAAGATATATATTTGATTTCTAATCTTTCTGGCAGTACTGAGAATGCTGTTGAGATGTTTTCATGTAACGTTGCAGCATACATTGTCATATTCAGATGTTACTGTGTGGCAGCTTCTTTCTTTTGTCATAAGCATTTTCAGTCATCGTCTTTGGCTGCTGTGTGCACATACAGTATCTGAAACAGTGGACTTATAGCTTTTTAGTTTTTCTCTTGAGCATCTAATTAGATGAATTATATTTCATGATTTTATTCTTTTATAGAAGTCTTTCGAAGGAACGGAGGGAACCTTTACATATACAACTTTGGGTGTTGCTCCTGGGAGATGTCCACCTTGTTTTTTGAGACAGGGTCTTTCACTGGGACCTTGGTCTTGCCAACCAGGATAGGTTGGCTGGCTGGTGCTGGGATTACAAGTGTGAACCATCATACATGGCTTTTTTATGTGCGTGCTGGGGGTTAAGTTCAGGTCCTTGTGGTTATTAGGCAAGCAATTTCCCAACTGAGCCATCTCCTCAACCCCGTATATACATTTTAGTAGAGCAGAAGCTTGTTTTTATCTTGCAATTACAGAAGTCCAGTGGGTCATTTTTAACATCAAAGATGTATTTGAGGCTGTGTTTTATTGTTCCAGTATCTCATACACTGTGGCATTCAGTCAAGAAATGATTTTACTTTCAACTCATCACTTATTGTTAACTATGCTAAAAGGAAAAGGTTGAAATATATAAGAAAGGTGGAGGAATGATAGAATTGCTCATGACAGAGGTTAGCTAGCTTTTTTGTAAAGGGTCACATAGTAAATATTTTAGTCTTTCTAGACCACAGGTGGTCTCTATGGCATATTTCTCTTGCAATAACTTCAAACATTTAATCTGTATTCTTAGGTCTCAGGTCATACAATGGGATGTGAGCCAGATTTGCCATTGCACTGATGTGTAATCTTCATAGAGCAGTTTTCTGTTATGTAATCTTTTTTTTTTTTTGGTTGGGGGTGTTTGAGACAAAGTCTCTCTATGTAGCCCTGGCCGTCCTAGAACTCACTCTATAGGTCAGGCTGGCCTCAAACTCACAGAGATCCATCTAACTCTTCACCCCAAATGCTGGGATTGAAGGTGTGTGCCACCATGCCCAGCTGCAGTTATACCGTCTTTAAAGGAAATGGAAAAAGGAGACTAGAGACATGATCTTCGTGGCCGCCTTTTATTAAACAGAATCTGGAACTCACACATTTCAGACTTTGTTCATAATGGTAAAAGAAGGAAATGGGGAGACTTGTGTTAGGGAGAGCAGGGTGTTCATGTCCAGGGACAGCTGGTGTGGGTTTCCTTTATCAGTAGAGTTCCAGCACTGAGCCTGAGTTGGGGAGCAGGCCTTCGGGTCCAGAGCAGCTGTCGTAGAGAGCAGACCAGGACACTGAAGTGAGTCATCTCTTAGTTATCAGAATCAGAGAAAAACTTAATACTTCTTAATGTGTTAAGTCGGGACCTCAAGTTAGTTTGAATTCGTAGCACCTGTAAATTTCTTTCAGGAGAAGGAAGCCAGCACCCGTTTGGAGCCATGAATATTGTGCGGACCCCATCTGTTGCTCAGATTGGCATTTCGGTGGAATTGTTGGACAGTCTGGCTCAGCAGACTCCTGTGGGCAGTGCTGCTGTGTCCTCGGTTGACTCATTCACGCAGGTAAGGCATACGTATTTCATTCCTCTTTCTGCCCTCTCCCCCATTATGGTATAGTGACAAAATTGTGCATCTTTATGGTGTTTAAGATAATGTTTCCTTATATGTCTGCTTTGTGAAGGAACTAAAGCCAGGTACCATGCCCCGATGTCACATTCTTCCTTGTGTAAGCATACTTGAGATCTGATGTCTTAGTAGAGTTCAGGTATACTTTCAGTGTATAGTCTTCTGTTGTACATAAACTTTGTATGCCTTGACCAACACCTCCCCTTGTCCCCAAACCCTTGACAGCCACCATTCTCCTGTCTGCTTCTGTGAGTTCATACACTTTTTGAGCTTTTAAATAAAGGACTTGTACTTTTCTTTTTTTTTTTAATGCTGAATGCCGTTTATTGAAGGAGGGAGGAGGTCTTAAATACAGGCTTACAGCACAATGGGAGAACCCTGGAGGGCAGAAGTTTGCTACCAATGTTGATGTTTTACAATCTTGTATCTAAGCTGTTAACGCCCATTATGCAGGATACACAGACAAGGAACTTCCCTTAAGCATTCAGGAGGGTGGAACCCGGCAGGGAATTAGCATAGGGATGATATCAAGAGGACTTGTACTTTTATTGAACATGTTACTTTAAAATATTTTAGGCACATAAAGTACAGAGAATAAATTAGCTATTGCACAGATTTTTATTACGTACTTACTCAGTGTCAAGCACTTTTAAGTCCAAATAGATACAAATAGACAAAGTAAAGTAACACCTGTCCTTGTAGACAGAATAAAGGACCACCTGTAGACAGAATAAAATAATGTCTGTCCTTGTAGACTTGCACCACCTCCTGATTTGTTACATTCTCTCATATCTACTAATTTCTGGGTTTCTCCCTCCCTTGTCTTTTGCATACATTTTTGTTTCCAGTTCTAATTTGTGCCCAGAGTCTGCAAGTATAAATCGTAGCACGTTGACATTTTTCTGGAGCTGTTCTGCTTTGACCTCTCTGCTTCTTTCTTTCTTTCTTTTTCTTCCTTCCTTCCTTCCTTCCTTCCTTCCTTCCTTCCTTCCTTCCTTCCTTCCTTCCTTCCTTCCTT
>CABHPP010142051.1:8259-34574 GCA_902168425.1 Peromyscus attwateri | reverse complement strand
CTTTCTTTCTTTCTTTCTTTCTTTCTTTCTTTCTTTCTCTTTTTCCTATGGTGAATTGGTTATTTAGGTCTCTTATATAATCTATTTGGGTTGTTTTTTACAATTAGTATAGAGTTCCTTTATTCCTCTTCTATGTTGATGAATTTCTTTATTTTTATTTTTTCTGGCCCATTGTTTTAATAATTACCCCTCCCCCCAGTAATAACCTCTGTCCTGTATTATGTCATATACTCAAGTATATTTTGGATTCTTTTACTCCAAGTAGTTTGTCTGCCTCTTTGCAGAAAGTTTTTTTTTTTTTCTTTTTTGTTGTTTTGAGACAAGGTCTTGCTATGTAGTCCTGGCTGTGCTTCCTGAGTGCTGGGATTAAAGGTGTGTACCACCACTGCCTGGCTGTAGCTTTTCTAAAGATAGTTAAGTTTTTATATTTCTGTCCAGACAAAGACCTCATATAGGTGGTTATTGTTTTATATGAGAATATAGGGTGATTGGAGGAGAGTGATTTTAGAGGGTTGTGCAGACACTGAGATGGAAGGTTGAAGGAAGATTTCCCTTACTCCTGTAGACCAGTGTCATCTTCTGACTAACCTAAGCTTTCCTTACTAGACTGCCTTAGGTCTCACTCAGTTATGTTATTTACTGTAAATACAGAGATCCGTTTCTCTAGTGCTGGCTGGCCTGAAACTATGTAGACCAAGCTGGTCTGGAACTGATAGAAATCTGCTTGTCGGGCTGGAGAGTTAGGTCCTGAGTTCAATTTCCAGCAACCACATGGTGGCTCACAGCCATCTGTAATGAGATCTGGTGCCCTCTTCTGGCCTGCAGTCATATATGCTGTATACATAATATATAAATAAATCTTAAAAAAAAAAAAAAGAAATCTTCCTGTCACTGCCTCTTGAGTGTTCGAATTAAAAGTGTGTGCCACCATACCCAGCTGTCTTAGAACTTATATTCCTTAGAACCAAGTTAATACAGGAATATTTTTAAATAAATAAAAGTATTGAGGTCTAAACTGAATATTTAATGTAATTCACTAATATTAGTTATTAACTTTTCAGTTCACGCAGAAGATGTTGGACAACTTCTACAATTTTGCTTCATCGTTTGCTCTCTCTCAGGCCCAGATGACACCAAATCCATCTGAAATGTTCATCCCGGCAAATGTGGTTCTGAAATGGTATGCGACAATTTCAGTCTCTAGTATTAAGGCTTTAGTAACTATATATATTTTGCCTGTGAATGTATTTCCTCTTGGAGAGTTTAAACATAGTCTTTTTTTTTTTTTTTTTTTTTTGGTTTTTCGAGACAGGGTTTCTCTGTGTAGCTTTGCGCCTTTCCTGGAACTCACTTGGTAGCCCAGGCTGGCCTCGAACTCACAAAGATCCGCCTGGCTCTGCCTCCCAAGTGCTGGGATTAAAGGCGTGCACCACCACCGCCCGGCTAAACATAGTCTTTTATTGTGGATATCAACATATGTTAATATATTGCATATCAATAGTGTATATTCTGTAGTGTTCAGATCTGGAATAGTTCATACTGTAAGTATCATATTACATAGCAGCCATTAGAAATTCATAAAGACAGGGAAAGATAATTGTGTTTTGGGGATCACTGTTAGGGATGATACATTGTGTATATATTGAGTTAGAAATACTATATTGACACTTGAACAGTAGATCAAAGTATTTTCTCCCTGGGGCTGGAGAGCTGACTCTGGTTAAGAGCACTTGCTGCTCTTATAGAGGACCTGGGTTCAGTTCCCAGTATCCACAATCAATTGTAACTCCAGTTCCAGAGGAGCTGATGTCCTCTTCTGGCTTCAGTGGATATCACACACACACATGGTACACATACATGAATGCATTTAGAATGCTCTTACAAGTAAAATAAAAATAACTCAAAAACATTAACAAACAAAATTGAAAGTCAACACCCCAGGCATCATGTGGCTTATGCTGCACCTTGAATATATGACTGTTTTTCTCCAATTTCCTATGTTTTGTAGGGATTTTTTTCACTTTGAATATCCCAGTGGGGAGCTGGTTCAGAGCTTTGTAGGAGGTAGTACTTTGCTGAGCAAGGACCCTGGAACATACTGGGTTTGTGTTTTGTCCCAGTGCTGCTGTGGCTTTGAGCCAACTGCTCTCAGGGATGTGTAATGATTTCCTTTCCTGACTTTCTGTCATGGGATCAGTGTGATTGGGGAGGTTGGGGTGAGCGCTCCTCTCCCCCAAGAGCTGTCTGTCTATCCCACCTCACCTTAGGTCACTGTTCCTGCTCTTCATAGTGATGACTTCCAGAGTTACTGTCTACTTTTTTATCGTAGTTTTTGAAAATGACATAAAATTATTTTTGATAAAAGTTATTTGGTAAGTTATGAAATTGTGATTGAAATGTTCTTATATAAATCTGAATTTTCTTTTCTAGGTATGAAAATTTTCAAAGACGACTAGCACAGAACCCTCTCTTTTGGAAAACATAACTTGAATAAAATAATTTGTCATGTCATTTAAAAGCATGAAGTCAAAGGGGTCATGAAGCCTACCTTTTGAAACTGCTTAGTGACTATGAAACTTACACAAAACCCTTATGAACATTAGACACTTTGAACAAGGAAAATGTTCAGTATTAGTTACCTTTTCCCTTATAAGTGTGAAATACTTCTCGGAGGCAAACATTTTGTATCGGCTGTCATTCATTTCTTAAAATAAATCCTACTCACAGTAGTAGTATTTGAAATACCATTGCATGTGTACCCTTTTTGTTCATTCCCACAGTACTTTGCTAGAGTAGTTAACTTGGTTGGTTGGTTATAAGGGTCTCATGTGCCCAGGACAGCCAGTAGCTAAGTTAATCAACAAGCTTGATCCACCATGTCCTGCTAGAATAGTGAACTTTAAGTCAACTATTTCATAATTGGGGAACTTCTGAAAAACATGTCAAATATGTGTTTTAAGATGAGAAAATTAGCTTCAGGGAGTTTTTCTTTTCTTTCCTCTTCCTCCTGCCCTCCAGGGTGTGTGTGTGTTTTGGTTTTGAGACAGCGTCTCAAAACTCCCCCTGTAGCTTAAGGATGTCCTTGAGCTCCTGGTGCTTAGCCCCTGCCTCCTGAGTGCTGGCATTACAGGGATACACCACCACATTTGGTTTCAGGGAATATTTCTTAAGATTAGCAATTTTGTTGTTGTTTTTCAGTCAAGAAAGGTCGGTTGCCAGTTTTTATATCTGCAGATTGATGTACTTTTTTTATTTAATAAAATTTCTATGTTTAATACCAGTGAACTTTTATTTAACACTGTTAATGTTAGTAGGCAGTTGTATATAAAATGTAGGACTGAGTTCCTCTGCATATGAAGACAGCTTTTTGTCTCATTTAAAAAGGACTCATACTGGTGAAACACATTGGCTGAAGACCACCAAGATCTCATCTGCAATCAAAGCTAAATATATTAGCATACTCAGTGAAGGAGTATGTACAGCAGAGGAGCCACAAGGTCCCTATATAGGAAGGAAACATAACAGTTTGGGGGCCTTGAGTTAATTTTGTGCCGTTTTGGCAGATAATTTTTTTTATTTTTTATTTTTTATTTTTTTTGGTTTTTTGAGACGGGGTTTCTCTGTGTAGCTTTGCACCTTTCCTGGAACTCACTCTGTAGCCCAGGCTGGCCTCGAACCCACAGAGATCCGCCTGCCTCTGCCTCCCAAGTGCTGGGATTAAAGGCGTGCGCTGCTGCTGCTGCTGCCTGGCACACTGTTTTGGCAGATAATTCTATAAAATTGGAAAATAACTCGTGGATGATACAGTGTCTTTTGTCTTTAAAAGGTGAAAGATTAAGTCGTCTGTATTAACAGTGTCTTTAAAAATAGGAACCTGTGCAGACTTATTTGTTAGATCAGTTTGTGGTCTTCTGTTGAAACAAGGATCTAGTTTAGTTTTTAGCTGCACCCCAACCCTGCCCTTGGTAATTTCTTGCATTGTCAGAGTTTGGTAGACTTTGCATATGGTGTGACTTTTGAGGGGGGCGGGGGCAGCAGGTTGGTTATTTTAGAGACAGGGTTTCTTTGTGTAGCTCTGGAGTTTATCCTGGAACTTGCTCTGTAGACCAGGCTGGCCTCGAACTCACAGAGATCCGCCTGCCACTGCCTCCCTAGTGCTGGGATTAAAGGTATGCGCCACCACCACCCAACCTGGTGATACTTTTTCCAAGTTATTCTCAATTCTCCTCTGGCCTTCTTGAAGTCAGAAGCCTAGGTTACTGGGTTATGATTGTGTACAGTGATTATGCTCAATCCTCCTTGTTAGTAAATGATTGTTGTCCAATCATGTACCTTGACTGGCTGTACAGCAACTACTCAACGAAAAGCACTAGCAGATTGACAGAACGATTATTCTACCAGTGTATGTGTGACCAGGACCCTAGGTTACCAAACCCAAGCTGCAAACTGTGACCCGAAGCTCAAATAAATCTACTCTAGTAGTGTAGTCACTTGTTTTTACCTAGTCAAAATTTGTTCTGGGGCTGGAGAGATGGTTCAGTGGTTAAGAGCACTTGCTGCTCTTTCAGAGGACCCAGTTCCTAGCACTCACGTAGTGGTCCACAGATATCTATAACTCCAGTTCCAGGGGGTCTGATACCTTTTGTCCCCCAAGAACGAGACATGCATGTTGTACACAGACATATGTGCAGGCAAAACACCCATACATATAAAACAGAAGTAATCTTTTTTTTTCTTCCTTAAATCTGTTCTGCCTAATCAATGATTTTTTTACAGGTACAAATTATTTAACACAAAACTTTTCCTTGGCTTGGTAAGAGGACACCAAAGACTGTACAATTGTCTATAATAATCCTGGGTCAAAATATTTAGACTAGTTTGTTTACCTTTCCAGAGCAGATGGTGAGAATTAAATTTTGAATGACCTTCTCTACTTGAGTTATTCTTGCTCTTGCCATAGCATTTTGCAGTATGAATAAAGTGAGTGAGTTTTCTTTTCCAAGAATGCTTAGATGTGGCATATACTCCTGGCATGTTGGAAGTGCATACTTTTCCCCCAGGGAAACAAAGAAGAGAAGAAAGTTAATTATCTGAATGATTAAAGAAATTACTCTGGGGCTGGAGAGATGGCTCAGAGGTTAAGAGCACTGGCTGTTCTTCCAGAGGTCCTGAGTTCAATTCCCAGCAACCACATGGTGGCTCACAACCATCTGTAATGAGATCTGGCTCCCTCTTCTGGCCTGCAGGCATACATGCAGACAGAACACTGTATACATAATAAATAAATAAATTAAAAAAAAAAAAAAAAGAAATTACTCTGTATACACAAGATGGATTTTTGTGTAGGACACATGTATAAGCCTGGTTTTGCAGAAGTAATTCCTAATGGTACAGAAAATAATGGGAACATTAATATAATTTATTTTGGGTTGTTTAGTCTATATGTACTTCTTTAGAGTAGTTAGTTCAAGCTGACTAAGGAAGTACCCAGGAGAAATAAAAATAGTGGGCTGGAGAGATAGCTAAGTGCTTAAAAACTCAGACTGCCCTTGCAGAGGACTCAAGTTCAATTCCCAGCCCCCATTTTAAGTGGCTTACCTTCGCCTATAACTCCAGCTTCAGGGGACCCGACAACTCTGGCCTCTGTAGGTATATGCACATACCTATACACAGACACATAATTAAAAATAATAAGTCTTTTTTTGTAAACGAAAAGCATTCTTATAAAAAATAGAACATAGATGTTCATAGCACTATTCTTAGTAGCCTAGAAAAGTGAAAACAACTTAGTTGTCCATCAACTGAGACTGGATATGGTGTGCTATGTCCCCACAATGTCATGTTTCATGTGCAATAAAAAGGAACGAAGAACTAGACATAGCTGTGGCATGGATAATCTTGAAGACGTGGTAAGTAAAGGAAGTCAATACTAAAAGACCACACACTAATTTAATTTGCATAAAATCTAGGAAAGGTGAATCTGGAGACAAAACCATTAGTTGCTGCTTAGGGCTGTTTTGGGTTTGGAGATAGGATTAACTTACTGAATAGGAGGTTTCTTCATGGGAGGGTGAACATATTGCAGGATAAAAAGGTAACAATTTCAAACAGAAGAGTGTTCTAGAGTCAGATTGTGATGCTGCCGGCACAGCTGTGTGTAAACTGAAAACACTGCCTTTAGATGGTGACTTGTGGTGGTGGGTTGTGTCTAAAAGCTTTTTTTAAAATCTAAGGCAACTGCTGAAGTAAATAGGTCATGGGAAAAATATAAAAGCTACAGAAATAAAAGAATTCTTGATGACTTTTAACTGTTCCCCCTCCCCCCCAAAAGTATTGCAAGTACAAGAAAACAAGGAACGACAAATAGACTATTAGAGACTGCAGTCCAGAACAAGCATTTACAGGATCTTAAATGCTCTCCAATAGCCTGTGTACCAAAGGCCTGGTAACCAGTAGTGCTGTGGGACCTTTGGGTAGTGGAGCCTGGTGGAAGGCCATAGAGTCATTTAGGGGCATAACCTTGAAGAGGACAGTGGGACTCTATTGTCTTCCTGTCTCTCTTGCTCCTTGACTGCCGTGAGGTGAACAGACGTTCACCACATGCTTCCATTATGATCGGTCCCCCAGGCCTCGAAGCAGTAGGGCTAAGCCACCGTGTGCTGAAGCCTCTGAAACCGAACCAAATAACCCTCCTTTTGAGTTAGTTGTTTTGTACCAGTGGTGGAAGTCAGCACAGCCTTGTTCTAGGTCCATGGGTGATACTTGTCCATATTGGGTATCTGTGTCAGCTATGAGCATACGGAAAACACCATTTATTAAAATGGCGAGCAATTTTTTAATTTAAATTGTTTTATTATTTAAAATGACTAGCAAGTTTTTTTTAAATATCCTTTTCTTTTTCTTTATTTTCTTTATTAATTTTTTAGAGACAGGGTTTCTCTGTGTAGCCCTGGCTGTCCTGGAACTCACTCTGTAGACCAGGCTGGCCTCAAACTCACAGAGATCCGCCTACCTCTGCCTCCCAAGTGCTGGGATCAAAGGCATGCACCACCACCACCTAGCTGTTAAATATTTTTAAAGTGGCTTCAACACCATTTAAAATTAATCTCTGAGACAGAGATGTTACATAGCTCTTCACTTTTTCTCTAGTGTGCTGAATGCAGATGTTGACAGACTGTTCTTTGGCCCTTCAGACATTTTGACTTGTTTCTCTTGTCCCCAAGACCAACCTTGTATTCCCCAAATTCAGGGACAATACTGGATACTGGTGAAGTGTCTCTTATGCCTGAACTCACTGGGTTTCTTTGACTTGTGGATGAAAAGATGTAAGACTTAAAAGTTTGCTTGGCATTTTTCAGATTTTAGGTATTTGAAAACAACTTTAGGATCCCTGACTTTAAAATCCAGCTTAAAAACAAACAAAAAACTGGAGTCAGTGAGATGGCTCGGCATGTAGAGGTGCTTCCTATATAATCTAGACAACCTGAGTTTGAGCCCTGAATCCATCAGAGGAGAGAACCAACTCCACAAAGTTGTCTTCTAAGGCATGCACAGGACCCTCCCTCTCCCATCTTACACACATACACTAATAAAGTTATGGGACACCTTGAGAGTTTTCACTGTCAATAATGTACTCGTGATAATCATTAAAATTCTATAAATTGTTTTGTACCTCAATAGCAGGAATAGTAGATTCCACTTTCCTACCAAAACACACACACCCCACAATCCCTTTCACCACAAGCCCACAAACTAAAACAGCATTGTTTTTTGTAATGGCCTCAGTTATCTTAGGAAATACAGTCTTCTAGAAGAGACAGAAAAATGTCATTATGGGATGCTGTTTAACAACTAGCCTGGCAATAAACCTCCAAGATGACAACCTTTGGGCCTGTTTTCAACTACATGACAAGCATCTTTTCCAGATAGCCAGACAACTACTCCAACAGAATTTAAGCCAGTGTTCTTAGGAATGCTCCAGTAGCCAATGTCTTGAGGAAGACAACTAATCAGGCCCTTAGTGGGGGACCAGCTGCCACCTTTTACCCCAGGGTACTCTTGAGGAGTGGGGGATAAGAGATCTAGATAAAGGGGAGAGGGACAGAAAAGCAAAGTATAGCCTCGGGAGGGCCTGGATCCTTATCCACCGGCCCCTTCTGTCTCTTCTAAAGGGCTTTTTAAAGGAATGCCAAGGGGTGGAGCAAAAGACCTCCCCCTAGCACAGCCAAGTGCAGACCCTTCCAAACACCTGGTAACCATGCACGTGGTCAATCAGTCCCATTATGCAGCCCTGCTGGGTAAAGCAAGCTCAGATTTCACTAGGATACCTCTGTGGACTCCCACAGTCCTTCACATGAAGATGGCAGTGGAAAGTGGATGACATCTTCCCAAAGCAACAAGCAAGATGCATCTATTAATTCTGTCACAAACAGGGACTGGGGATTGTACAGGGCTGGCTTCTGAGCCAAACTGTCACCATCTTCATGAGTTCTGTTGTGTCTGCTTGCCAATGATCACCATAGCTGGGCCCATTGACAACTGGCCTTTCATAGAAGGAGCGCTGGGGAGGGTCATAATACAGAGTACCCAGGTACTCCTCCCAACTGGGCTTGTGCAGCTGTCCTCAGGGAGGAGCTAGAAGTATATAAGTTGGGAAAGTCTAGGGAAGGGGCTCTATCTTTTCAGTCATGGGGGGGGGGGTTTGTTGACCTATGCTGGGTGTAGATCTTCCAGTGTGATTGCTTTAAGGTCACCCTGTATCGAGTCTTTTTCTGTCCCTGGAAGCCAGCTCCCAAATAATACATTGAGACTTCTTATTAATTATGAAAGCTCGGCCTATAGCTTAGTCTTATTCCAAAATAGCTCTTATAACAAATTAACCCATGTTTTTATTAATCTGCATTATACCGTGTGGCTTTTATCTCTATCCCATTCTGTGTATCTGACTCATTCCGTGTCTGGCTGGCTTCTCTGTCTCTCTTCTTCCCAGAGTCCTCTCTGTGCTTGGAAGTCCTGCCTGTACCTCCTGCTCAGCTATTGGCCATTTAGCTCTTTATTAAACCAACCAAAAAGTGCCTTGACAAGGATACAACTTCACAGTATACAAAAAGATTATTCCACAACACCACCCAATCTCCTGTTCATGGTCCCTAACCCCATTACTATGTAAGTAAGCCTAATGGACTCATTGGTTTTCCAGAGTGAACTTTGGTGGAATTATACCTTGGTTTATCACTGGGACCTTCTGAGAAGAGTTAGATAGTTATGTCTCCCCTAAGGAAGGAATTTTAGCAACACCGAGGGTTATTCTTTTGCTGTTGAGGTAGAAAATGGGAATAGGTGAGGAGTAGCCTGAGTTCAGAAGAGTGTAATGCTTATAGGCTAAGGTTTAAAAACTCAGAGACTTAGAGTTCAAGGCCCTGGGAACTAGACACTTGTGACTCTAGGCCTGAAAATCCAGAGGCTCATAGCTCTAGATACCCATATCAAACACTGGCCAGAGGTTGTGACTTGTGACATTAAGAAATAGATGATTATTCTTCCGATCTTCAAAGCCACAAGCAGCTCTAGGTGCACTAGTGAGGCTCACTGCTGTCTTTGAATGCCAGTAACTCTGCCAGCACCCAGGAGTTAGTGTTAAAGCTCCCATGTTTTGGATTTCAGACTCTTCAGCTCTTAAGCCGTGTTGGATCTCAGGACATCTTCCAGTGACTGGGACTTGTGAGTCTCACGTTTGGCTCTTTGTAACCCCTTCTGTAGTCTTAGCTGTCTAATTTCTGCTACTGGTCAGTCTGAGAAACTTTAGCTACCTTCTTACAGTTGCTAGGTGGGCCTGAGGCTAAAACCAGGAGCTCTTCTGTTCTTTGTGCAACCAGCTTAAACTACTATGGTGATAAAAAAAAAACCATAAGGAGGCAATGCAAGACCATTTGGAAGATGCTTTATTTGGACCTGATATTCTAAGGGTAATAGACCAGAGAAATCTTCTATAGACTGACCTGGAAAGCATGAGAGATAGATTGCTTAGATAGCCTGATGGGGAGTGTGCCATGCTTGTGCACAAGTTACATAAACTGCTACGTATAGCTGTAGATGAATCTTAAAAAGTCTTACTAATAAAAACAAACCCGGAGCCAGGTATTGGTGTGAACGCTGTATGATCAGAGAAACAGAACAAGCCACATCCAACCTCACCTTGCCAATTCCTCAGCTGATCTTGTTTCCTCAGACTGAAAGCCTCTGAATCCTCATCCGAAAGGATCTCAGCTGAACTGTTGCTAAAAGCTAAAAGCTTAAAAAAGGCTCTAGTTCCTGGTCCTCACGCCTTATATACCTTTCTGCTTCCTGCCATCACTTCCTGGGATTAAAGGCATGTGTCACCATGCCTGGCTGTTTCCAGTGTGGCTTTGAACTCACAGAGATCCAGACTGGATCTCTGCCTCTGAAATGCTAGGATTAAAGGTGTGTGCTACCACTGCCTAAACCTATGTTTAATATAGTGGCTGTTCTGTTCTCTGACCCCCAGATAAGTTTATTGGGGTGCACAATATATCAACCACATATAGCTAATTCCATTGTTTACAAGCCTTAAATAACAGGCCAATCACATACCTTATAGAACCAGACACAGGCTATTGTTTTACCAATCACAGGCATTTTGTGATTTCACCAGGGAGATAGATGTTCTTCCATCCTGAGTGAGAAGGCTGCAAAGTGAACAAGATCCAAAATTCACCAAGGTTTGTCTGTCTCCAAATGTGTTCAAAGCCAAGGTAAATTGCTGTCATGACTGGAGCAACTTGTTTCTCAGGTTTTAAGAGCCATGCACCATTCTCAGTTCACTCTGTTCTGCTTTTAGTTCAAAATGCATGCTCTCAGCTGTTCCTGCCACCATGACAGACTTGTCCCTCTGGAATTGTAAACCCAAATGAACTCTTTCTTCTGTAGTTACCTTGGTCACAGTGTTTTATTTCAGCAATAGAAAATTAATTAATACAGATGGGAAGAAAACCTTTTCATCCTGAGAGAATGCATGTACAAAAGGTGTAGTTCATGGTGGAGGGCTTGCTACTTGCCATAATCCTGCACTGCACACACAAGCAAGCACTCTAGCACCCAGCTACATCCTCAGCTCTGCTGCGATCCATTCTTATCATCTTGTTATCTCAGTCATTCAAATTTTTGTATCTCTGATACTTTTTCATCACTGAAGATATTGATTTTAAAATTAAAATAGCTAAAGACTTTAACAGACACCTCTCCAAAAAGGATATGTGGGTGTTAAATAAACATTAAATGTTGTTCCATATCATGTTCTAGGAAATGCAAATCAGAACAACAGTGAGATACTGCTGCACTCTATTAAAATGCCCCAAATCTAGAATACCAACACCAAATGCTGATGGTAACATGGAACAACAGCAGCTCGTGTTGGAAATGCAAACTAATAAAACTTCCTTGCAAGAGAATATGCAGCTTTTCATAAAACCAAACATACTTTTATGATGGAATGTTATTCATCACTAAAAAGAAATGACCTGTCAACCTATAAAAGGCATGGAGGAACCTTAAATACATGCAACTAAGCTAAGCAAGAGAAGCCAGTCTGAAAAGGCTACATATGATATGACATTCTAGAAAAGGGAAAACTTTGGAGAGACTAAAATGTTGCCAAGGGGAGGGTGAAGGGAATTCGTAGATAGAGAGGATTTTAGGGCATCAAAAATCCCATATACTAGTACAGTGTGAAATGTCTGAAATGCATAGGACCCAAAGTGTCTCAGACTGAGGTTTTTATTTTAAAATTATTTCATAGGCTTTGCTGGTTAGCTACCCTTAATCTGAATGTCTGAAACTCTAAGTTCTCCAAAATCTTAATCTTGGGCTGTCACTAGCCTTCAAGAGCTTTTGGATTTGGGGGTTTTCAGATTAGTGATGTTCATCTTATGGATGGACATACCATTGTGCATTTGTCCAAATCTACAACTCTAAGAATGAACCCTAATATAGATCGTGGATTCTAGGCCATAAAGAGTCAGTGTAGGTTTGTCAGTAATAACAAATGCACCACTGTGTTCTGGGATGTTATAGTGAGGAGGGTAATGTGGGGGTAGGGCTGGGTGGCTAGCAGATGAGTGGGAAATTCTTACACTTTCTGCTCAGTTTTATTATGAACCTAAAGCTGCCCTTAAAAAGTCTCCTTGAGGTCGGGTGGTGGTGGCACACACCTTTAATCCTAGCACTTGGGAGGCAGAGGCAGGCGGATCTCTGTGAGTTTGAGGCCCGCCTGGGCTACACAGTGAGTTCCAGGAAAGGTGCAAAGCTACACAGAGAAACCCTGTCTTGAAAAAAAAAAGTCTCCTTGAAAGAGAAAAATCAAAATAAAATGACTTATGTAGTGAAAGGATTGAGAAACACTAGGTAAAGTCTTCAGTGATGAAAAATAAGTTTGTGCCCGTCAGTGGTGGTGCACACCTTTAATTCCAGCACCTGGGAGGCAGAGGTAGGCAGATCTCTGAGTTCGCGGCCAGCCTGGACTATAGAGTTTCGGGACAGCCAGGGCTACACAGAGAAACCCTGTCTTGGAAAAACAAAACAAAAACAATAAAAAGAAAAAGAAAGAAGTTTGTGTTCAGCATAGATGGATGGGTAAACAGATTGTGTTGTTCATGCAGTGGTATGATTTGTGAGCCTTAACAAGAAGGATTTTCCACATGTGCTACACCACAAATGACACCAGTCGATTACAAAACAAATCCTGAATGCTTCCACTTCCTTTTATCCAATATCAGTCATAGAAACAGAAACGGAACGGCAGTTATCAAGGTGTGGGGTGAGAGAGGAGAGCTGTTTAACAGCTGTGGTTTCAGTTTTGCAAAAGAGAGCTTTGGGGATCGGCTGGAAACAATGTAAATAAACCTAACCCCATTGTATTTTACTCTTTGAATGGTTAAGATACTAAATTCCTATATGTGTTTCTAATTAAAAATAAAAGAAATAGTGGCAAAAGTTACTATGTGTAATTTCAAAAGTTTTGTTTTATATTCTAGTCTCATGTTTTATTGGAATTTTATTAGGGCTTATTCACTCATCTGCTTCATTCTTTTGGTTATACCAACCTGTAGTTATCCAGGCCAGTAAGAGGACATGGTAAGCAGCTACGTGCTCATGGTTAGGTTGTTCTTGGAGAGCTCAGATAGTGAGAAGTCAAGACAGAAAAAGCAGTACTGGGGTCTTCAAATAATTGCTTTTCCATCTGAAGCATGGGAGGGCCTGATGTCAAAGGCCTGCCTTTATAACTAATAGCAGACCTGGAGTGTGCACGGACAGGCAAGAGGAGAGCAGGAGACAGAGGATGGGAAAACAAGCCCAGATGCAGTTTGGCAAAGGAGTAGCTAATGTAAACATTGCCTTTAGAGTCTGGAGAACCACATTAAAGTAATCCTGCCAGCGCTGGGATTAGAGCCTTTTGTCAGGAGCAGTAGCAGAGACATTGCTAGAGGACCCCCTAGGAAGGTCTGAAACAAGACCTGGAAATAAACTATAAATGATGAAAAAAAAATTTTTTTTTTCCGTCTCTCAAGCCAGGGTTTCTCTGTGAAGCCCTGGCTGTCCTGGAGTCCTGGAACTTGCTTTGTAGACCATGCTGGCCTCCAACTCAGAGATTCACTTGCATCTGCCTCCTGAGTGCTGGGATTAAAGGCATGTGTCACCACTGCTTGGTTAAGAATCCAAAATCTTCTGTGATGTTTACATTTACACAACTTGATAGAGCGTCTGTCACCTTTCATTAAAAGAAGTACAGTATGCATTTGCTTATGTTTAATATGCCAGATGTTGTGGTTTGGTGATGCAGAAACAAAGACGAAGAAATAAATTAGACACGATTCTCTTCTGTGAGCTCCTGTGATATGGCAAACAGATGTTAATATAATGAGTATAAGATGCTAAAAATTTGGACAAGGTCCTTTGGGGCCATAAGAAAACATCATTAGTAAGCTCTTCATTTCAAGTTTTAATTCTAGGGCTGGGGAGATGGCTGTGCCTGTAAAGGGCTTGCCTTGTAAACATGAGAACCTGAGCTTGATTCCCAGCACCCAAGTGAAAACTTAACTGTCACCTTGATGGAATCTAGAATCACCTGGGAGATGGACATTTGGGTGTATCTGTGGGGATTATCTTGGTTGCCTTGACTGAAGTGGGAAGACCTTCCTACTGTGGGTAGTGTCACTTCCTGGACTGTATAAGCAGATAAAGGGAGCTGGGCAGCATCGTGAACTCACTGCTCTCTTCTCTGCTAACGTAATGTGAGCAGCTGCTCCAAGCTCCTGCCCTGACTTCCCAGTGGTGATGGACCGTACCATAAACTGTGAACTCAAATAAATGCTTTTCCTTTGAAGTTGCTTTTGTCAAGACAGCAAAAAGAAAAGAAATGAAGACGCCAGGTGTGGGAGTGTCTGCTTGTGACCCCAGCACTGGGAAGGCAGAGTCAGGTGGACTTGAGTGTTAACAGGGATCAACAGGCTTAGAGGCTGTTGAGGATGGACTCCACGGTCAGCTTTGGACCCTACCTCCTACTTCTCTGGTAACACTAAAAAGGTCAACATCAACTTTGTCACTCCTTAGGCTTCCTGGTCAAAAGAATAGTTTATCTCTGCCTTGGGTAGAAACATGACATCCCCCGCCCCCCAAGCCAGAGCTGAGGACCGAACCCTGGGCCTTGCTTGCTAGGCAAGCGCTCTACCACTGAGCTAAATCCCCAACCCGAAACATGACATTCTGATCTGTTCCAAAGATTAAAATATTACATGCTATTGTCTCCTTTCTTAAGCATTACTCCAGTTGGGCCTGTCAATCAACTGGCTATGAGTCTACCCCCTAGGAGAGCTGATTTACCTGTGGAAGTGTTAAGGATCTCGGAATACTAATTGTCTCCCTAATGAGATAACACACAGACCCTTCCCAGAAGTCCCTCCGTGAAGACACTTCAGAGCCTGTCCACCTTTCAGACTCCAAACTCAGGAAAGCATAACTTCCCCTTTCCTTCCATCTCTTTTCTTTCAGATACTGGCCAAAGTCTGGACCTGCTTTCCCTAACATTCTGGACATTCTCAGTTGTCCTTTGAGCTACCCCAGTCCTTTGGTCTACCATGTGCTTGCTTGCCGATCTCTGGTGCTAAGACATACCAAGTTTTTAGGACCCTAGTTCAAAGGGCATAGCGTTCTCTTCCCCATCTCTCAACTCCTGGAAACTGATGAGATTAACAGCTTGTCTGCCCTGTTTTTCTCTTAAACTATGCTTCCTTCTGAGTCTCTTTCTACATGCTTTTATTAACAAGACTCAGAACCCAAAAAGGGAATCCCAATTTCCCCAGCAATGTGGGGTGTCGTGCTCTATCATTCTCTTTCATATTCCCTCGAGACCAGTAAAGTCTCTCACTGACCCTGGAGGTGACCCTCAGCTAGGCTGGCTGGCCGGTAAGCTCCAGTGATTTTCCTGTCTCTGCCCCAGAGTTACAGCTATTCTGGGCCACACCTGGCTTTTTGTTTGAGTGTTGGGGATCTGAATTCTGGTTCTCACGCTTTCATAGCAAGCATTCTTTACTCACCAAGCCATCTCCCTGCTCCAAGTTCTTTTCTCTGAATATTAGCTAGTCTTTATAACTCAGAGCAGCTCTTTACAAATGGGACAGCTGAAATTCCCCCGAGTCACTTGGAGTCTAAGGTGGAGAGCAGCCTTCGGCTTTAACTGGTCTCTCCCTCACCTTGTATGAGAGCCAGGGAGGCCTGCATTCACAAGATGTCCAACATCTCAAGAACAAATCTTGCTTGTTTCCTTCATGCAAGCCACTCCTTGGCAGAATAAAGTTCCAGACCCTTTGTATCTTATAAACTCTTGCCCAGTGTACCCATTGGTTGTGTGCATGAGCACCTCCCCTACCCCCTGCTTGTTTCTATTTGCTCTTCTGGGAGGGAGGATCGTTATGGGGAGTGGGGGTGGGGAGAGCAGGGGCAAGCTGAGGAGTGCTTCCCAGCTGCAACTGTTTTTCTCATAAAGTAGATGATTTGATGTGCCGTCAGGCAGATTAATTTCTATTCCAGAACCACACGATCTAATCTATATTAGGCAAGCCCAATCTTCCTATTGGCTTTTGTTCTTTCTCTGGTTTTCGAAGGATCATTATGTTAATAGCATGCGAGCCCATTGGAGCCACCTGGTTAACTCAAGGTAGGATTTAAATAGATCTCTTTAATCCGATCATGATGTGGGAGAGTGGGTGCCTGCCTCCTTTGATGCCCACCACGCTAGTCTGACATTTAGTTGTCTTTATACATTTGTAAGCAATAAGGTCACAGATGTTGACTTGAATTAATTTGAGGGAGTTATTGGAAGTCTGTGGGGGAGGCTACAGAGAGATGGAAGCCGCAGGAGTCAGACAGGCAGGAGTGGAGGGCACTGTGAAAGGTAGCATTATGAACCCCGGCTTCTCTTAAATCCGGGTAGAGAGGAAAACATGCCCTGTCTGCACGGTGCCGTCCGATTTTCCTGCTGTCTGTGTCTGAATCCCTGAGCCATCTTCTCACAGGAGCTTCGGTCACATGCCTGGCCCCCTGTCCTGCTGAGTCAGGGATGGTAAGGTCTGTTCCCTTCAGCTTCTGAAACACAGTGTGGCCACTGGGAAATACTGTCCCACTTAGATCATGCACAGTGGATGTTCTTAAGGAGCCAGAACATTGCAAATGTAAGCCAGCGTATTCTTCCAGCAAAGAGCTCAAATGTAGCAGAAAAGGATCGAGGAATTAAGATGGGACAAAATGGGGAGGGAAGTGAAGGAAAATAGAAGTGGGCAAAAGAATAGAACACAGTCTCTCAAAAGTTGTTTGGCCTCAGATAACATACTCATGTAGACCTCTGTGGCTCGCCCCCTCCCCCAACTGTGGTTCTCAACCTTCCTCGAGTTGTGGTGACCCCCACCCCCACCATACAATTATTTCATTGCTACTTCCTAAGTGTAATTTTGCTACTGTTATGAATCAGAATGTAAATATCTGATATGCAGGATATCTGATATGTGATCCCCCGTGGGATCGTGACCCACAGGTTGAGAACTGCTGCGATTAACAGAATTTTACAAGATCTCTGAAAGCTGGAGTACAAATTAGGCAATTGAGAACTAGTTACTTTCTCTCACCACTAGATGGTGCTGTACAGAAGGCTAGTGTGCACGCATCCTGGCTAAGTGTCCAGCACACTTAACAAGTTTGCTTAACCAGCCATTCAAGAAACATTGAAGAAATTCAAGCCCCAAGAAGGGTTACTTAACCCACCTGTATAGATGGGCAGAGGAAGGTTCCTAATAACATTTGAGACGTGGGTACGAGGTCAGGGTAGTGGTTGGAAGGAGATCTCCAATTTAAGAAAGAATCCCAGCAGGGCGGCGGTGGATCACACCTTTAATCCCAGCACTCGGCATGCAGAGGCAGAAACCCTGTCTGAAAAAACCAAGGTGGGGAAAAAAAGAAAGAAAGAAAGAATCTTAAGGGGTAAAAGTGGCTTGAGAAAGTGCCATGTCTTACAGGAATTGAAGGTGGTGGATTAAGAATGGAGACTCTCTGGCTGTCAGTCCAGACTCTGTGAGCTCCTATGAGCCCAGGTTAGTTGTTTGTATGGGTTCCCTTGTGATGTCTTTGACGTCCCTGGCTTTTACACTCCTTCCTCCCTCTCTTCAGCAGGATTCCCTGGGGTCAGCCCAATGCTTGGCTGTGGGTCTGCATCTCTTTCCACCAGTTGCTGAACGATGCCTCTCTGAAGACTATTGGGTTAGGCACCAATTTATGAATATAGCAGAATATTGTTAGACATCATTATATTGACTTTTTCCCCCTCCAATTGTGTTTGGTTCTATCCTAGGCCTCTGGGTCCTGGCACTCTAGGCAGTGTCAGGGGCAGGATCACTCTCGTGGTATGGGTCTGAGGGTGGACCAATCATTGGTTGGCCACTCCCACAATCTCCCCCCCCCCCCCCCCCCCCCCCCCCCCCCCCCCCGCCCCCCACATTCCATAGGCAGGATAAAAGTTGTGTTTCTGGGCCGGTGTCCCAAACCCTCCACTGGAACTCCTGCCCAGTCACAGGAGATGGTCAATTCAGGCTATGCATCCACTGTTGCTAGGAATCTTAGCTGGGGTCATCCTTGTAGATTCCTGGAGTTTCCCTGGCACCAGGTTTCTACCTGACCCCGAATTGCTCCCCCTTTCCTGCCGTCTCTCCCTGTCTATCCACCTGTAGCAATGCCCGCATTACTACCCGTTCACCATGTCCGAGGGAGGGGCTGAGGATTAAAAAGAGAGACAAGACAGCAGGTCATTCATCTCAGTAGAATGTCCTTTATTGAAGGAGGGAGGAGGCCTTAAATACAAACTTACAGCACAGTGGAAGAACCTGGGAGGGCAAAAGTTCGCTACAGATGTTTTACATTCTAGCATTACACCAATATTCAGGATACGCAAACAAGGAACCTCCGGTAAGCTGTTTAGGAGGAATGAAACCGGCAGGGAGTCAGCATAGGGAGGACATCTGCTCAAGGTCGGCAAGCAAGGCAACAGCTCCCCAAGGAACAGGGGCCAGGGCCCAACATCCACCTCCAACCAACCAGATCCTCATGTTCCCATCTCTACCCACCCCCAGTCCACCCACAAAATCTCTTCTATTTCCTCTTCCCTGCGAGGTTCAAGTATCCCCCCCTTTGAGCCCTCCTTGTTACCTAGCCTCTATGGGCCTGTGGGTTGTACCATAGTTATCCTTTACTACTAATATCCACTTATGAGTGAGTACATACCATGCTTGTCTTTCTGGGTCTGGGTTACCTCACTCAGGATGATCTCTTTTCCAGACGCATCCATTTGCCTGCAAATTTCATGATGTCATTATTTTTACAGCTGAGTGATACTCCATTGTGTAAATGTACCACATTTTCCTTATCCATTCTTCGGTTGAGGGGTTTCTATGTTGTTTCTAGGTTCTGGCTATTATGAATAAAGCTGTTATGAACATAGTTGAGCAAGTGTCCTTGTGGTATGATTGATCATCCTTTGAGTATATGTCCAAGAGTGATATAGCTGGTTCTTGAGGTAGACTGATTCTCAATTTTCTGAGAAACCACTATACTGATTTCCAGAGTGGCTGTACAAGTTTGCACTCCCACCAGCAGTGGAGGAGAGTTCCCCTTTCTCCACATCCTCTCCAGCATGAGCTGTCACTTGTGTTTTTGATCTTAGCCCTTCTGACAGGTGTAAGATAGAATCTCAGAGTTGTTTTGATTTGCATTTCCCTGATGGCTAACAATGTTAAACATTTCTTTAAGTGTACCTTGGCCATCTGAGATTCTTCTATTGAGAATTCTCTGTTTAGCTATGTACCCCATTTATTAATTGGATTATTTGTTTTTTTGATGTCTAGTTCTTGAGTTTTTTATATATTTTGGAGATCTGCCCTTTGTCAGATGTGGGGTTGGTGAATTAATTTAATTAATTCATTTATTTTACATCCTGACCGCAGTTCCCCCTCCCTCCTCTCCTCCCATTCCCTCCTCCTCTCCATGCCCCACCCCCCAATCTACTCCTCCTCTGTTTCTGTTCGGAAAGGGGCAGGCCTCCCAAAGGTATCAATAAAGCATGACATATCAAGTTGAGATAGGACTAAGCTCCTCCCCTTATATTAAGGCTGGGCAAGGCAACCTAGTATGAGGAATAGGTTCCCCATTCTGTAGGCTGCCATTTTGTCCTATTGACAGTGTCCTTTGTTTTACAGAAGCTTTTCAGTTTCAGGAGGTCCCATTTATTAATTGTCAATCTTAGTGTCTGTGCTATCAATGTTCTATTCAGGAAGTTGTCTCCTGTGCCAATGCGTTCAAGGCTATTTCTCACTTTCTCTTTTATCAGGTTCAGTGTAACTGAGTTTATGCTGAGATCTTTGATCCACTTGGACTTGAGTTTTGTGCAGGGTGATAGATCAACAGCCAGGGTGCCTGCATAGGACTGACCTGGGCCCTTTACGTATGTGTGACAGATGTGTAGCTTGGTTTACTTATGGGACTCCTAGCAGTGGGAGCAGGGGCTGTCTCTAAAGCTTTGGCTGGCTATGGGGAACCTATTCCTCATAAGAATCATTTCATTGACTTTTTTTTTTCCTTTCTTGGTCAGTCATGTTTGGTTCTATCCTAGGTCTCTGGGCTATCCAGTCTTTGCTTCCTGGCCCTCCAGTGTCAGGTATGGGCTCCCTCTTGTGGTGTGAACCTCAAGTTGGACAGTGACTGATTATTTTTTCTTAGCAGGTTTTGAAAGTAGGAGACAAGTCTGACTATATGACTTCGATGTTGTCTTTGCTTCCCCATTTTGAGAGCATCTCAGAGGCGCATCCTGACTAGAATATTAGCCACCTAGGGTATGCCAACTGGGGAGTCTCCAACGGGTAGGAGAATTAGATCAGCCCAGAGATTGCAAAGCTTGGTGTGGCAAAGAAAGAACCCTGGGATCAAATAAGGAAAGACACTAAAGTGAAGACAGCTCTAGAGAACATCAGCACAAGTCACAGAAGGACAAGAATCTACAAGTTCAGTTGACTCCTTCCAAAGCCTCTTAAGGGACACCAGCCGACTTGAGTAGGTGGCTCTGGCAGGTCTTGCCCTTCTCCCGTATTCCCTCTGCCTTGCTAAAACCCATTAGATTACATTCCTAAAGCTAGCTGCCAAGGTCTATTTGGCCACTTCCTCCTCCTGAGGCTGATTACCAAGGTCCAGCTATCCAAGTATTAAAGTTCAGCAATCAAAACTCCCCTTTGATTCACCTAATTAAAAGCCCAATCAAAATCTACCACCACATCCTAGCCCATTCTAACACAGACCTCCTCTTTCTCTCTTCTTAACAATGACACCCACAAGGTCATTTGGTGCTGTTTTTCTGCCTGAGTCAGAAAGCAGCCACTTTAACTTTTCTTCTCCACTTAATAAAGGAGCTCGGGGCTGGAGAGATGGCTCAGCGGGTAAGAGCACTGACTGCTCTTCCAGAGGACCCGGGTTCAATTCCCAGCACCCACATGGCAGCTGACAACTGTCTGTAACTCCAAGATCTGACACCTTCACAAAGACATACATGCAGGCAAAAGCACCAATGCAAATAAAATAAAAATAAATTAAAAAAAAAAATAAAGGAGCTCTCTGTGAAAACAGGTGTTTGGTTGTGGTTTGTGCCTAATCCGGGTTGGGAAGGAAGCCCCCACTGGTCAAGGTCTCCTTCAGCATCTACCTGACAGACACCAGTCTACATTTTAGCAGGCCCAGAAAGCAGCCACTTCAATACTTCTCTTCTTGACTTTCTTTTTTTTTTTTAAATTTATTTGTGCTGGAAATCCAACCCAGGGCCTCATGCATGAAAGACAGTACTCTACCAATAGAGCTATATCCTCAAACTCTCTGTTTCAGTTTTTAAAAATGTGTGTGTGTGTGTGTGTGTGTGTGTGTGTGTGTGTGTGAGAGAGAGAGAGAGAGAGAGAGAGAGAGAGAGAGAGAGAGAGAGAGAGAGAGACATTGTGGAGATCAGAGGACAACCTGTGGGAACTGGTTCTCTCCTTCCACCACACAGGCCCTGGGGATTGAACTCAGATCCTTAGTCTTGGTGACCTACACTAATACTCTCTGAGCTATTTCTGGCCCAGCAACGGACTGATTTCACTTCCTCCTTGTAGGTCACGTGTTCTGCTTCCCTGAATGCAAGATCCTTTCCCTTGGATGTTAGACTCTAGGAATTTCATGCTCCATTGTTGATACTTTTCTACTTCTAGTCACACCATGGAAGGTTCTTCTGGACTGCAGCGTAGGCGTTTGGAAACAGGGAGCTTGTTCTGGTCTTTTTAGCTTTGTTGAGTAGAACTGGAACATTTGGTTCTTTGCACCAAGTGTCACAGTTTTCGTCCATAGTCACTTGGTTCCATTGCTTTGGATTTGCCTGAGGTAAGGCATACATCCTGGCATGAGCACAGGGCAGAGCAAAGATGCCCTCTTCATCGAAGCCAGGAAGGAGGGAGGTGGAGAGGAGGACAGTGGAGAGTAAAGAACCCTTCGAAGGCACATCCATCACAGCTTGCTCCTTCCAACTAGTCCCCATCTCCTAATTACTCATCTAGCTAGGGGTTCACCAGCGAGTTAAAGTATTGATGAGGTTATTGATAAGGCGTGGAACCTGAATTAATCACCAACAACTACTAATCATATTTATGAATTGAAACTTCCATGATACCCCTAGAGGAAGAGGTGTAAGAAGCCCCTGGGTTGGTAAGCAGACTCATTTGCATGCCAGAACAATGGGGTGTGAGTTGGTTTTCTCACCACTGTGGTCCTATATCTGACAGGAAGCAATTGGGGGAGGAGAGGCTGATTTTGGTTCGGAGTTTAAAGGGTGTAGTCCACGGTGTTGGGGAAGAACCAGCAGGTATGGATCTTTTTTTTCTCAGAGCTGAGGACCGAACCCAGGGCCTTGCGCTTGCTAGGCAAGCGCTCTACCACTGAACTAAATCCCCAACCAGGTGTGGTTCTTACTGTGCCATGAGCAGTGCAAGCCGCTCCCTCAGTCCCAGGGCGGAGGAACAGGAAGCTCCGCTGGGAGAGGAAGCTGGGTGAAGCTACAGACTTCAAGGTCTGACTCCCGCCTCAGGGACCCACTTCCTAGAGATAGGCCCCACCCCATTAGACAGTGTTTCCATCCGAGGACCAAGTCTGTGAACCCAGAAACCTGTGGGGGCACTTAACATCCAGGCTGTAACAGATGGCACACTCTAACTCCCTGATGGGGACAGACGCTCCAGTGTATGGGACCCCTCAGGACCCTGTCCTGTTTACCTTTTTATCTGGATGGATGGGTTTCTTGTATAACATTCTTTGTCATAAAGCTGTATAGAAAAAGGACCATTTGGGTTCAGAAATATCAATATTTGTCTGCCGCATAAGCCCATTTATAGTAATGTTAAGCTCAAAGGCAGGCCTTTGAATGCTGGGTTCCTTACTATTGTGTATATGAAACAGAAGAAGGGGGGAGATGATGGAAGTGGAGCAGGTCAGGGCTAGGGATTAAATATCGATTTCCCATCCTGTTTATAAGTGGATAGTGGTGTATATATGGGTATCATTATCATATTTATTATTAATCAAGATCACATCTATTATACATGGCGAAGTCCTAGTGTATGATTTCTGTCCTGCAGAGGGTGCAGGAGAATGGTGACAATGTTATTTCTTCTTTGACATAGTCTAAAAAATTTTATTTTGACTGATTGTTTTTTTTTGAGACATAGTACAACATACCCAAATTTATGGGACACTATGAAAGCAGTGCTAAGAGGAAAATTCATAGTACTAAATGCCCACATAAAATTTTTTCTTGTGATAGGGTTTTATTATGTAGCCCTGGCTGTCCTGGAATTCTCTCTAAAGCCTAGGTTGGCCTTGAACTTACAGAGATCTCCCAGCCTATGCCTCTTGAGTGCTTGAACTAAAGGCACATGCCACCATGGTTGGCTCTTCCTCCCCCTCCGCTTTTTCTTTATTTGTAGAGCATCTCTTCCCTTGGAGTCCCTTTCTACTGTCTTTAGACTTTGAACATGACATTATATATTTTTTTTTTTTGAGACAGGGTTTCTCTGTGTAGATTTGCACCTTTCCTGGAACTCACTTGGTAGTCCAGGCTAGCCTCGAACTCACAGAGATCTGCCTGCCTCTGCCTCCCGAGTGCTGGGATTAAAGGCGTGCGCCACCACCACCCAGCTGACACTATATGTTTGTTAAAGAGAGTTGCAATGTATAGCAGTTAACATATGTTGACTGTAGCTGAAATAAAACTGAAAGAAAGTACATGAGGTTTTCTTTTTTTTTCATTAAGGAATTTTTTTTTTCATTTTACATACCAGTCACAGATCCCCTTCTCCTCCCTCCTCCCACACTTCCTGCCTTCCCCTCCCCAACCCATCCCCCATTTCCTCCTCCAACGAGGCAAGGTCTCCCATGGGGAGTCCACAGAGCCTGGTACATTCAGTTGAGGCAGGTCCAAGACGCCCCCTGCACCAAGGCTGTGCAAGGTGTCCCACCATAGGTAATGGGCTCCAAAAAGCCAGCTCATGCACCAGGGATGGATCCTGATCCTACTGCCAGGGGCCCCTTAAGCAGATCAAGCTACACAGCTGTCTTGCTTATGCCGAGGGCCTAGTCCAGTCCCATGGAGACTCTACAACTGTTGGTCTAAAGTTCATGAGTTCCCACTAGTTTGGTTTGGTTGACTCTGTAGGTTTCCTCTCATGATCTTGATGCCCCGTGCTCATAGAATCCCTCTTGAGTTTTAACTACCAGTCCCATAGCAGAGTTCAATTTGAGAAGGAGAGCCTCTCTGGTGATAGAGAATGAGGAATTTATTGTGGACAGAAGCTCTTACAATGCCATAGGAGCTGGTTAAGTCATCTGTGTCTGGTGTTGGCCTCTCTGAATGGTGCTGAGACTAAAGTCAGTAGAACCAACAGATGACCATGAAGTACGGTGAAGGGAGTAAGGATTTATGGGAACTGGTAAGAATAATCTAGAACCAGTCTGGCTTGGGTTAAGCCATTCAGTCTTCTTTCCCCCTCTGTCCTCATAGTTGATGTAAACGAAATGACAGGCATCCTGCTATGGTGTCTGTGAGTCTGTGATTTTTTTTTTTGCTTGCCCAAAGGAAGTTTGTCAAGCATCTAAAGCTAGCAGAGGCTACAAGTGGCACATCTCATAGGATGGACACACATTAACTAGAGGGCCTGATGCCTGGGAAAAAGATACAACCTGATTGTAGGTACATACTACGGGTTACTGGTCCTCTACATGGGCTCTCCCTGGTCGTTCTGAAACCTGTAAGAGAACACCTGCACTTGGCCTCATGGGTCTGAACTCTCCTCAGAACCCCCACTGTGCTGCTCTATGCCTGTTCACGTTGGGAAGCCAAAAGTGTCCATCACTTTCCTTATTCATGAAAGGGTCGTATTAGGTGACAAGGACAGAATGCAGCGAGAGGACAGTCACAACAGAGGATATAATTTATTTTCTTCTGTGTGTTGCCGTAGCAAGAACCGTTTTTTGCATTCCAAAAGAATCCAACAGGATTCCTCGTTAAAGCTGGACTTCCTTCTAATTTCCAATGACCATGAGTGTGACAAGGACTAGACATGAGTAGTCACTAAATACACTTTTAATCCAAAATTTTTATTTTTATATAGTTATTTAAAAATTATGCCCTTTATTTTTTGATATTAGAATATAGTGACACAGTTTCTCTCTTCCTTTCCTCCTTCCAAGCCCTCCCATGTACCCCTCCTTACTCCCTTCCAAATTCATGGCCTCTTTTATCATTAATTGCTGTTACATAAGTGTATGTGTACATATTCCTGAACACACAAATACAACCTCCTCAGTCTGTATAGTGCTACCTGTATGAATGTTTTCAGAGCTGACCATTTAGTATCGGGCAAATTGGGTAAATTTTTCTTTTCTTTTCTTTCTTTTTTCTTTTTCTTTTTTTTTTTTTTGAGAGGGGCTTTCTCTTTGTAGCCCTGGCTGAAATAATTTTTCTTTTTTATGTTTAAAAGTATATCAAATCATTCTACATAGTGTTATCTAATATGTAAATTATATTTGCTATACATAAAATAAAGTATGGTTAAAAAATAAACAAACCCCAATATTATATTTATTTCTCTGAAGGATTCTTTTTTGTTTGCTTGTTTTTTGTTTTTTATGCACTCCATAGACCAGATTGGCCTTGAACTCAGAGATCCACCAGCCTCTGCCTCCCCAGTGCTGAGATTAAAGGCATATGCCTAAAGGATTTTTGTTGTTGCTTTTGAGATGTGATGTAGCATAGCCCACACTGTCCTTAAACTTGCTATATAGCTGAGGCTGGTCTCGAGCCTCTGATTTTCTACCTCTACTTCTCATGTACTAGAATTATAGACATTTGTCTCCTCAGCTCCTCAAAGTATCCAAGTGCTTCTCATCCAAACACTATAAACACACTAAAGGACGAAAGTCAGGCTGTAAATTAGAGAGTGAGATGGGAAATTACTTTCCTGAAAAGCTAGTTTAAGTTCAAAACTTAGTTCTGAGCTTCTTTTGTATAAGAAATATTTCACAGGCTCATTATTTTCCCGGAAGGAGATGCATAGGTAACACAGGTTGTATACTTGTACTATTTAGAAGTATTAGTTTACAAACAATTAGACTTCACTACCACGTTTTCCAAACGTACTGTT
>CABHPP010142049.1:39253-49456 GCA_902168425.1 Peromyscus attwateri | reverse complement strand
AGGGTTGGATAATTAATTTCTATTTGAAGTTTCCTTGACACCTCATCGAACACTGGCCTTGTTAGTTATTTGCCAAGGCTACAGGTGAATAAATTGGCCTATCGTTTTTTAGTGGGGAAGAGATTTGGATTGGGTTTCTGTGTGCTCTATTTCTGGTATTTCCCTGTCCTTACTGAACTACAGAACTTCTTCCTGAACTCTGTCCTGTGAGTATGGTAAAAATTTGGCAAACATGGTCACCATGGGAGAAGAGGGAGGTTCCCTAAGACAGAGCCTGGGAGAAGGGGGAGGTTCCCTAAGAAAGAGCCTGGGAGAGAACTGAACTTGGAAAGTGTTCTCACTTGTATTCTCAGGAACCGAGGCCTCGCATAGCTCGGCAGGTACTCCGAGATGTGCTGAAAGAGCTTCTTTCCATTGAACTCATGGTTTTCTTTTATCTTGACCGAGGCCATCCCAATTCGACCCTCATGACCTGGAAACAGAATGAGAAAACATCAGTTGGTAATTTCACTCACGAGGCTCTGCCAGGTCAGAGAACCGTGGGCGGCGGCAACCACAAACACTAGGTTTCTTTGGAATAGTTCCGATTTTTGTTTCAGACACATATGTCCACATTATTCTATGATGAAGGCGTGGCTACTAGGAATGTTAACCAACAGTTAAGTAACAAAACTAGCAATAGATCTATGCTGACTCTTTAATAGTTGCCATGGCCTATACTCAGTGTATTCTTATTTAACCACAGCAACAACCTTAAGAAGAGGAGCAGATGTTACCCCATCATTTCAAGGATGAAGAAACTGAAATTTAAAGGCATTCAACCACTTGTCCAAGGCCATATAGCAAGGACCAGGCATCATCAGAGACTGATCCAGGCAGGTTGGCTTGTGGCCATCACTGTTCTTCTTAGTGAGCTGCACAGAGCTGACTAGGACAAAGACTGAACTTGTGGCTAAAGGGAATTTTTTTTGTCTGTTTTATTTTTTGATTCCAGCAAAAGGTCTTGCTCCACCATCATGAATAACTGAGCTGGGTCTGTCATTTAGTTGGCAATGTTGGGTCCCATACGTGCTGTGGACACAAATACTGCCTTGGAGACATACTTATTCACTCAAAGCTCCCAACAGCTTTCCTTCTCTGTATTTCAGGGAGGCTGCAGGGCAGAAGGGCAGAGACAGGCACAGGAGAGAGCGGTTGTGTGTCCTTCCATTCATGCCCAATACTCTCAAGGGAACGTACACCACACAGAGAAAACCGATCTCGACAGCAGGCGACAACAGTGGAGAGGTGATTAGAACAATTACCATTGTTTGCTTGTGAGGACAGTAGTAATTAGGTATTAATATATTTTCTACCTGATCCAGCAGACCCAGTGGGAGTCCGGGTCCACTTCCCTGAACTACTTAGCTGTAATCAGATAGGAAGGAGCCGTCCTCCGTCACCTGGGCCCCAGTGTTTGAAATCTCTCCCATGGTGATTATATGTTTACCTATTGCTCTAAAGAAGGCAAAAACAAAAGGATATATATTTTTTTTTAAAAAGAGGCACTTCCTTATTCAGTTTCCCTCTGACCTGAAGGAGAGGGCAGGGTGCCAGCCTCTTTTTAAAAAGGAGTCCCTCGAGCCAGATGGTGGTGGTGCATGCCTTTAATCCCAGTACTCAGGAGGCAGAGGCAGGTGGATCTCCGAGTTCGAGGCCAGCCTGGTCTACAGATTGAGTTCCAGGACAGCCAGGGTAACCACACAGAGAAACTCTGTCTCAAAAAACAAAAAACAAAAACAAAACAACAACAACAACAAGGGTAGGGGAGGGCGTCCCTCATACCTGCCTCAGGAACTCAAATATCCCTAGTAAGTTGCTCTTGGAATTATGGGGGAGCTGGAGCAGCAGATACATTCTGCACTGACTGGCTCTGACTCCTTGCTGTGGTAGTGACAATGCCTGATCCAGAGGGAGGTGGGCCTGTTGGTCCCAGGCCTCTACACTGACTCCTGGAGGTTGCCTTTGAGTAATTCAGCTCTAGGAAGAAGGTTTAGGCTAGGGCTTGAGAGCTGTATTTTCTAAACATTACAGTTATTAAAATTAAAAATCAATTATGATTAAGTGAAAGGAAAAATTCATTTTTCCAGTTGTACTACCCATTTTTTCCATACTCAGCAGCCATGCTCTGACTGTTAGCTACTCCACTGGATACTTTCATCAACACAGAAAGTTTTTCTGAGAACTGGAACTTCTAGAGAGTATGGGACTGTTCTTGCGTGATGCCCGCATTCTAGGTCCCAAACTAGACGTTCTTCCCTCGTGCAAAGGTGATAAAAGGTTCACAGTCACACCCGACTACAGCCACGGCCGGTGCATGCACACCTGACTACAGCCACGGCCGGTGCATGCACACCTGACTACAGCCACGGCCGGTGCATGCACACCTGACTTGAGAAGGGCCTGCTGTGTTCCCAGGCTTGGGTTAGCTGTCTACAAAGGCTAGGATGCCAGATGGCAGTCAGAGTGACACCGAGGATATGGGGCTGGGGAGCGGGGACTTTAGAGTTCATTATTTTTATTTTTATTTTTTTATTTTTTGGTTTTTTGAGACAGGGTTTCTCTGTATAGTTTTGGTGCCTGTCCTGGAACTCACTCTGTAGACCAGGCTGGTCTCGAACTCACAGAGATCTGCCTGGCTCTGCCTCCCGAGTGCTGGGATTAAAGGCATGCGCCACCACCGCCTGGCTAGAGTTCATTTTTAATCTTCCACTGCTGTAAGAATTCTTTCAGGATTCTCAGATGGAAGAGGGTCTAGAACCTTTTTACATACCCAGCTGGTGACCACCCAACTCTGGAAACAAGTCCATTTGACGGTTGGTCCCTGTGGCTATGGGCATTTCCAGGCTGATGTCCTCTTCCTGATCATTTCAAACTGTTTCAGGTGGGCTACTGAACAACACGGAACACAGCTGCTCCCTGTTCTGACTGCCCAGGGAGGACCTCTTCCTTATTCTATGCCCTGACTACCAACCCTGACTGACAGCTCACTCGGAAGATTCTAGATCCCAATTCTAGAAGTTCTGATGCATTAGCTCTGGGATTTACAAACTTTCCCAGGTGACTGTGAGATTGGCCACGTTTTGAGAAAGGCTCCAGTGCTTTTTATACTTCAGTGGGATTTTTGTTGTTGTTTGTACTTTTTTTGTTTTTTTTTTATTTTTTTAAGGTTGGATCTCACTATGTAGCCCAGGCTAGTCTGGAACTCACTACCTAGCTCTGGCTGACTTTGAAGTGACTTATACTTCAGTCCACTGAGTGCTGAGATCACAATTGTGCACCATCATGCCTATATTGTTTTTAATTGTATAAAATATGAAATTCATCATCTTCACCACTTCAATGGTGTTTAGTATATTGTCCAATTACCACACATTTCAGGACATTTTCACGGTGTCTAAATACGATTTGAACATTGTGTGTGTGTTGTGGGGAGAGAGCTAAGGACCCAACTCTGAGCCTTGAACGCATGCTGGGCAAGCACTCTGTCACTGAGCTACACCCCAGCCTAGTGTCTTTTTAGGAGTCACTAGAGGGATTTTAAAAACGTACTGCTTCCTGGACCCACCCACTAAGCAAATCTGAGCGGACCCGACATAGGTCAATTTTAGCAAGTTTTCGGGTGACACTGCTTATCTGAGACTCCACTTTGAGAAATACTGGGCTTTCAATCCTCGTTCTAGATTTTCCCAGCTACTTAAGAAAAGGTTTAAGGTTTAGTACTCTGAAACATACCCACCACTCTAAGAGGGGGCTATAACAGCCGAGGGTGTCATGGTGGCTGACAACCGTGACTTGGACACTTGTGTTACCTCAGCTGAGGGTCTGCTGCCTTTCCTTCCAAGCCAATTGTCAAGCCTCTGTGACCTGAGATGTGGCTATGCTTTCCATCACATCATTGTCATGAGATCACAGGGAAAGAGGTAAGAAAAACGCCCATCCTGCAGCTGAAGGGAATGTAAATCAGTCCAACCACTATGGAAATCAGCATGGTGGTTTCTTGAGCAAAACCAGAAGCAGAGCTAACATGTGACCCAGCTAGTCCACGGCTGGGTGTTTAGCCAAAGGACTCCAACTCACCACAGAGACACTTGCACGTCAGTGCGAGTACAGCACAGTCACAGCAGCTGAGGTATGGAAACAACCCAAGTGAATGAGAACATGTGGTGTATGTACACAATGGAATAATTTCCAGCCCTCAGGAAGACTGAGGACAGGTCATCGGCAGGGAGATGGACAAAACTGGAGAGAATTATACTAAGTGAATCAAGCCAGCTTCAAAAGGGCAAATATCATAATTTTCTCTCATTTGTGGTTTTTTGGATTTTATAGATATATATATAAAATCATGTATGCATATATGACATGGAAGTAGAAATCCGGGTGGCAGATGGATGAGAAAAGGGAGGAATAGGATATAGGGAGAATATTTTTTTCAAGGATTTATTTATTTATTTATTATGTATACAGTGTTCTGTTTGTGTGTGTGCCTGCAGGCCAGAAGAGGGAACCAGATCTCATGGTGGTTGTGAGCCACCATGTGGTTGTTGGGAATTGAACTCAGGACCTGTTCTTCCAGGAAGAACAGCCAGTGCTCTTAACCTCTGAGCCATCTCTCCAGTCCGGGAGAATATGTTTTACGTATAATATATAATTGCATATATAATATAAACTTTCACAAAAAATAAATAAGATGATGTAGTAAGGTAAACAACTTAAAGTAGATTCAGGAACTCCCTGCCCTGCCAGAGTAAGCAATAAAGACCGCTGAGAGTCACTCCCAGATAAGCCAACTACAAAGACTCTTAGACCAGACCATCTGCCTGGAAGAAGCAGAAACCAGGTGGCCTGCCTGGAAGAGGTTTAGTACTTTGAAACATACCCACCACTCTAAGAGGGGGCTATAACAGCTGAGGCACCTGGAAAGGACCCTCTCCAGCCTGTTGAGCTGCCTGCAGGCCGTGCAGTGTGCTCCAGGTCCCAGCTTCGGTGTGCTGCCACCCATGCTGGGGTGGCCTTGGTGATGCAATTGTCTTTGAGTCATTTCTGCTCCTGTAAGGAACCCCTCTCCCAATAAAACTCATTGGTTCACCAAGTTGGACTTGGGTGGCGTCTGTTATGGGCTCTCTGTTGGGGGTGAGTAGATGTTCATGTTGCAGCTCCCCAGGAAAACTTTTGTCACACAACATACGACACTGTCAGCATGCGGGAAAGGGGACCTTTTGATTTCTGCTTTGAATAAATGGCGAGAATCCCAAACACTCAGTTTTGGGAACAATAAGAGCCTGACACCTTATATTTGGGCACTGACTTGGAGAATTTAATCCTCTCTAATATCTACTATTAAAATGACTGATACTTATGGCAACTCTAGTACACATTTGATAATTATATTTGGTATTTATGAGACAGAAATAAATTAGTTCTGACAATTTCAACTGCAAGGCCAGTGTTATCCCTAGTTTGAGGCACTTGTGAAGTAGCCCACAGGTGTGGGAGCCAGGCTGTGTCCCACCCCGCCGGCAGAGGCGGATCTGTAGACACCTCAGTGACTCCACTCTTGATGATTTTGAGATTCAGGGTCTGGTCTGCTCTTAGGAGCTTGCTCTACAAAAAGAGGCTGAACAAAATTTGCCCTTTCCCAGTTTTCTTTCTAAAAAACTATAACTGTTCCTACCTGCCATAGACCACTGTGCAGCCCTCAAGCTCTCAAGGTACACCAAAACAGAGACTTGGGAAGCGGGAGACCTCCCTTGCCTAAGAACTAAATTAAGCAGCAGCTGAAACACAGGGGCAGGCCCACATCAGTTGCACTGCTTTACTTTGACAGTGGTGCCTGGAGCAGAGAGACGCCCCCTAACCCCTGCTGGTTGACAGCAGCTTCACTCTCCAGGCAGGGGGAGAAAGCAAGACTGACTTCGGCCTGCCGTGATGATTCTGTTCAGTGCCTGTGTGGGTTCAGATAGATTCACGGTGTCTTCTACATACCTGGCACAGGTACTCCATAAACATTCACTTCCTGAACGAAGTCAACGAGTCCTACTATGTCAGCGACTTCTGTGGTAGCTACGTTCTCTCCTTTCCACCTGGGAGAAAAGCAAGGGTTAGCTGAGGTCATGCTTGCTCTCTGGCCAGTGTTTCTTTTAGACCTTGGCGAGGTGGCTGGTATTCCCATACTGGTCCCCCAAAACTCCCAGCTCACTTGCAGTGATATGTTGGAGGCAAAAGGGTCTAGACCTAGACAATAGAATGTGGAATTTCAGTCTTGTCACACAAAGCATAATAGATGTCACTGTGTTCGAATGTGAAATCCAGACTAGGCTAAGAAAGTTACTAGATGTCAGAAATAAATCTCTACTTCTTTTAGCTTTGTTTTGGTCTCTCACTTTTCCCCTTTAATATCTTATTTAATTCAGTCAGCAGTTAGCAATCTAGTTAGCAGAATTTCATAGTTGTATTTCAAGTTCTTACATAACACAGCTTTTAGTTAAAAAGAAAAAAAATCATACTTTTATTACATAAAGATTGCAATGTTAAGGCCCAGCCAGGTGCTTTTTAAATTTAATTAAGAATTAGGGGTTTTATAAAAATACCCTTTAGGTCTCTCAAAAGTATCTTTGTGTGTGTGTGTGTGTGTGTGTGTGTGTGTGTGTGTGTGTGTATGTGTGCCTTCATGCATACATGCGTGTGTATGTTTTTATGTAAGTGTCCATATGTGCATGTGTGCATATGTTTTGCATAAGTGTGCATATACATGTGTGCGTGTGTGGAGGCCAGAGGACACCCTTGAGTGTTTGTCCTCAGGCACTGTCCACTCTTTTAAGGCAAGATCTCTCACTAGCACGGAGCTCAACAAGTTGGCTAGAGTGGCTGACGGGCCAGCAGGCTCACAGATTTGCCTGTTTCTGCCTCCCCAGGGTTCGATTACAAACACGTAGCATCAAGCCCAGCTTTTTAAATGTGGGTTCTGGGGACTGAACTCCGGTCCTGGTACTTGCCAGGCAAATACTGTATTGGCCATCTCCCCAGCTTTCCGGAGTAACTTCTTAATGAGGGTGGCATAAAATTCCAACTCTCCAGAGATGGGTAAAAGGATGATTAACTTATGGCATTTTCCAAACAAAACCTGTTGCTTTTGTAAGCCAATAAAAAAAAAAGATGGTTATACCTGTGGTAAGTCTGGTTCTCATCTAACTTTGATCTTTCTACTGTAGTCAGTTGAAGTTGATGCTTTCTTGAGTCACTCACTCAAGGGCAGTGACCTGCATCAGACACTGTATTCCGTGCTGTATGGGGCATTCCTATCTCAGGGAATTCACACAGGAAGGAAGCCTCTGCCCTGGGCTGGAGGACTGAGCTATTGTTGGAGATTTACCAAACTGACTTCCAAACTCCCTTCCGCTAGCCTGGAGATTTTGTGGGAAACCATTTGGCTGGAGATGGAGGACAGAAGGAAGGGAGGGAAAAAGGCGCTGAACTTTGCACCTTTTCAACCAGGTCAGCTTCACATTAATGTTTTCATCTGAAAGCCAAAAGCTGTCTGATTAGAAACATGTGAAAATCCCCAGCTATCCTAAGAGCATCTGCTAAATATGCAGGACATGCAAGAGAGCAGCTGGGTGGACTTGGGGCTCCAGAAACATGGAAGGGATGTCCTGCCTTTACGTTTATTTGTACTGTAGAGAGACACTTTATAATTTACTCCTTATTCTCTGGGAATGTAGGAGACAAAATGGCACACAAGAAGCATCGTGGGAGAGAGGCGTCTGATTCCAACTCAGGAACAGGCCAAAGTGTGCATGTATTTCTTTTGAACTCAACAATTCAGAGAAACCCACCGGAATGTATCTCCAACTCTGTCATGAAAATAGACGAAATCATCACGATCAATCATTAGGAGGTCTCCACTGTTGAAATAGAGGTCTCCTTTCTCAAAGACATCTCTGAGTTTTTTCTTCTCTGTCTGAGACTTTCCTCCAGCATAGCCATTAAATGGTGTAAGTTGTGTGATTTTGCAAACCAAGAGTCCGACCTCACCTAAGACAGAAGAGAGTAAATTGCTATTGTTTTTTTGTGAAGAGATAAGCACATTTTATCATCATCCTAAAACTGTTGGCAGGCAGCCCACAGACAAGAAGCTGGCCGTAGGAAGTGTCATTTCTTATATCTATATCCATATCCATATATACCATGCTGAGGTTTAAATGTGACATGTCCCCCATAGGCTCAAGTGTCTGAACTCCCCAGTGGTAATGATTATTTGGAAGGCTATGGACCCTATATGAAGCAGAGCCTCATTGTAGGGTTCCATTTCCTGTCTGTGCTCTCCTTTCTCACTGCATATGCAATGTGGCCACCTTACAGTCCTGCCATTCTGCCTTCAACGGCATGATGGACTGTGTCTTTTCAACTGTGAGCCAGGACAAGCTCTTTCTCCCCTAAGATGCTTCCTGTCGGGTGTTTGACCACAGCAGTAAGAAAAGGAACAGATACAGATCATGTGTGTGTGCATGTATGTCATGGACACACATACCAAACCTTATTCTGCATGGTCACCTAGTTGCAATTATCTTATTGCTAATCTTTTACTCAATAGTGATTCCTATACATAATTAGACAAATGCATAGTGGGTAAAAAGCATAAACATAAGGTCCACCTAAAGCTTTGCAGCCATAGCAGTCTGGACCTTTCCAAAAAGTACCTTACAAGCAAGGTGCTCAACTAGCTTAAAAGTATAATTATATGTTACAGTAAGACAGTGCCTTCAATTTATATATATTTTTTAGAGTACGTCAATAAAAATCTTTCCCCCACTAAATTTAATAAAATTTACCAGCTGGTAATACTATGTTAGTTCCTAAATGTTGCTTAGTCAAGATAATTTTGTGCACAGTTAATTGCACAAAAAGTCCATAGTACCTTTGGGGACTTTGATGCAATATCCATTTGCGTCACGGACGGGTTCATCCTTCTCCACATCATATTTAATCAGCTCATACCTTACAACTTTCTGCCAAAATTAAAAAAATAGCATTTGAGTACATCAACTGAGCTTTGTAGATTTTTCTATGCTTACTTTATTACAAAAAGTGCAGAAAGGACACATACCACATGCATTTTCAGTGTACAGCATGGGTGGAATTTTGCATCTGTAATTACCACCCAGATCGACATATAAAACATTTTCATTATACTGAAGAAGTTGCTCTCTGCCTTCCGTGTAGTCAATCACCATTCTGACTTTTATCACTACCTATTAAATTTAAACCTGGTAAGTAAGTGTGGGCATGCATGTCTTATTTTAGTTACTATGTCTGTGAACAGCAGCCCACGTTGCTGCTCTTCTTAATGGTGTCTCTGTGGATGATACCAGAGACAGAGCCCAGACCTTGCCCAAGCTATACAAGTGCCCCACCTCTGAGCTTCAACTCCAGACCTACTGGAGACGAAGAGCCCATTTTTATTGACATTCAATTTTCTCTTGTATAAATATACTACACTTTATTCTGTTAATGGATATTTTTAATGGGTTCTTGAATTATTTCTAATTTTGGTCTATTATAAATAAAATTGTTAGGATCTTTCTCAAGCATATCTTTTTTTTTTTTTTTTTTTTTTTTGGTTTTTCAAGACAGGGTTTCTCTGTGTAACTTTGGTGCCTTTCCTGGAACTCACTCTGTAGCCCAGGCTGGCCTCTAACTCACAGAGATCCGCCTGGCTCTGTCTCCCGAGTGCTGGGACTAAAGGCATGCGTCACTACCGTCTGGCTGTCATGCATATCTTTTGGTGGACAGATTACAAATGGATTTAAAATCATATCTGATAATGTATTAATATGTTACCATCAGATGGCTAGTATCCTCATCACCAGGGACACATTATTCATTATATTTAAGAATCAAAGCAAAAATTTTTAGAAGGCTATCATAGCTAGGGGTGTTGGTACATACCTGTAATCCCAGCTACATGGTGTGTGTGTGTGTGTGTGTGTGTGTGTGTGTGTGTGTGTGTATGTGTGTATGTGTGTGTGTGTGTGTGTGTGTGTGTGTATGTGTGTGTGTGTGTGTGTGTGTGTGTGTGTGTGTGTGTGTGTGTGTGTGTGTGTGTGTGTGTGTGTGTGTGTATGTGTGTGTGTGTATGTGTGTGTGTGTGTGTGTGTGTTG
>CABHPP010142049.1:20301-39153 GCA_902168425.1 Peromyscus attwateri | reverse complement strand
TCATGGCTTAGCAGTAAATGCTTGTTTAGCACGTGCAAGGCCTTGGGTTCAATCCTGTACTACAACACTGAAACCACATTTAGAGCACAAACAGCCCAACTCTACGTTAACACACAGTTTGACAGTTAAGAATGTATACCATCATAATACTAAGCATAGTATCTTCCCCCGCTCAAGGGAATCAGCAAGTACAACAGTGTCCAGATATAACTGCCGGCCATGTTTACTGTGCCAGCTCAAGTTCAACTCCATTAAACCCAAGTGGTGCTGGGCGGTGGTGGCACACGCCTTTAATCCCAGTACTCTGGAGGCAGAGGCTCGTTGGTCTCTGAGTTCAAGGCCAGACTGGGCTACAAAGAAACCCTGTCTCAAAAAAGCAAAACAAAACAAAACAACTCAAAATCCCCAAGTGGCATTTTTGGACAACAAATGTACATTGATTTAATTTATAAGAATGTCAAAAATCTTGTGGTTGTAATTAATGCCTCTTTCACATTAACTGCTGGGACACCTTAATACTTTTTAAAGGAGTTTTTTTTAGTACAGAAAAACTGACAATAAAAATCTGACAACCAACGGGTAAGAAAGTAAAGAGCTAGTAGTGTGTCTGCACATTTGTAAGTGGAAGTTTGTAGGAAACAAATTCCCATTAAAGTCCTCTCTCTGAGGTCAATAGGAGTAACACTGACAGCTTGCTAGTGTTTAGCCTTGATCTCCACGGCTGGGCTAGTTCATGCTGGTCTGACACTAACGTTCCAGCCTATAGAAGTGTGGCTCGGTAGGACTGTTCACGGTGGTGGAAATACCTGCTCTGCTCAGGATAGTGTCACTGACATGTGTCCCCTGAGCACCTGCAAGGCAGCTGTTACTGTGAATGATGGACTGAATTCAAACTTTTGCTTTATTGACATTTAAATATTTACACATAGCTAGAGGCTACCACACTGGACAGCACAGGTCTAGAGGTCAGGGAGTGAGCTGCCCAGTGTAGGCTTGGTGCCATTGCTGGAGAGGGGCCTTGGACTTGGGAATGCCTTGTGCTCCCACCAGAGTATAAGAAATGGAAGGCTTAATGCCCAAGGTTATTACACAACAGGGAATCTGCATAAATAACTTGGCGAGTCTTTCCCCTTATTAACACCGAATATAGGCTAGCCCTGGGCTCAATCTTTTCTTTTTATCTTTGTTTTAAGATGTTGAAACGGAGGCCTAAGAAATGTAAGTAACTTCCCGGGGCTACTCAGCTAGCATGGGGTGGGAAACTGAGGTCTAAGGAACGTAAGTAACTTCCTGGGGCCACTCAGCTAGGACACGGTGGTACTGGGGCCTGCCCTTCAGAGCCACAGCACTGAGCATATGGACTACTCCCTTGGTCAATCCCTGGGGACAAAGGCTGTCTCAGAGCTCCTGGCTGTTTCCCTGTTAGAGGCGTGATGACAGCGATGACTGTACAGGTCACTGGAGGGTCAGTATCCATGGGTTATCCTTAGAATGACTGACTGACCATCAAGAAAACAGACCTGCAGGGTCCCCAGGCAACAAAACGCTGGAGAGAGGGAAGAGAAATATGACACATCTTTCCGGTGGACCCACGAGGAGAACACACATGTCAATCAGAACATCCCACCTCTCTTGAAGGTCCGGGCTGCTGGTCTTAACCCTGCACAGATTTTAAAAGCACCAAGGGCCTTATCTCAGAACAAATGAATCCAAAGCCAGGAGGTTGGGAACCTATACCCGTATACATAAAGAACTCCCCATGTGATTTTTTTTATGCACACCTTAATTAAAGGGAAACACTGCATTTACGGAAAGGTGACCCACAAGGTTTTCCCCCCATGTATAAGTATGAATGAAGGGAGGATGATTTCATACAGGTTTCAAATGTTGAAAGTAATGAATTGCTATGATTATGAGATGATTTCAAAAAGGTCGTCATCATAGAGAATGGGCAAGTTTCTCTTGGTAGTTCTGATGCTACTTTGTGGTACAGCTCTAACGGTCTGTATTCTGAAAGTCAGCTACGCTGCGTTCATTTTTCAGAGTACTTAACTCTTTGGAGGTAGTTGGCTCTTCCGACAGCACCGATTTTTCTTGGGTAATTCATAAATCCAATGTTGCCTTCAGTGGAAGCGTAGAACTCATACACACGGATGTCCCCAAACCTCTTGATAAACTCTCTCCACACGTCTCCCCGTAAGCCATTACCCAGCGCTATTTTCACTTTGTGGTCACGGTCATTTGGTTTCTGTGGTAACGGGAGAGGAAGTAGACAGAACATTAACATTTTGAGAGCTCCGATTTCTGCACTCACTGTATTCAGATTCTATGTATTCAATTTATTCTGGTAGTTGCCCTGATTTTATTTCATTTTTGTGTCATTACAAATTCATCTTAGTCTATCACTCACAGACATACACCCCTCTTTCTGCAACACAAGCTCCATAGTCCGACAGGTGGAATGCTGATTTAATAATTAAAAAAAGGATATTCTCCCATTTTGATTTGAAGCAAGATGAAACAACCAGATGAACTAGGTAACGCCAACATCTAATTTGTATGCAGTGTTAAAATGTCAATCGTTTTCTTATGGGGCTGGTGAGTGCCAGTGAATTTCCAGAAGGAACATGCTCATGGGAAACTGTCAGAAATGAACACATCCTGGTACCAGTAGGATTCTGGGTGTTTCGGTTGGTAAAGCAATAGCTTTTATGTGGCAATGAGGAAAACTGGGAACCCAACTGAGATGGGGCAGGGTGGGGGGCATTTCCCATAAACCATTGAAGATCAACAATGTTAGAAACTAGAGAGGAGTCTGGACCACATTTACCAGGTATGGCTAAGGTTACAAGACCTGTTGCAGTTAAACCAATGGAATGAACTGTCTGGAAAGGACGAGAAGTGTAAGAGAAGGAGTAAGCCAACTTCCAGCTGCTCAGGCGGCCCAAGAGGAAGAAGCTTTGTCATAAATGAAAATCAGAAAGGAAAACTTGCTCTGTGTAAGGACTCACTCTGCTGTCCCAGCTGGCCTTCAACTTGCAGCAATCCAACTACCTCAGCATCTTTCATTACCTCCTAGGCTGAGAAGGGACTTTGGAATATAGTCTGGGGGTGAGGGTGGGGAGGGGAAGGGAGGGAGGGAGGAAGAGGGAGGGAGGGAGGCAGGAGACTGCTGGTCTCGTCTAAGGGGGAAGGACTGCAGCAATTAGAAGCAGACTAAAATAAACTTTGAATCGGTTCCATGGAGAAGGAGCTAGAATCTCAGGAAGCTGCAAGTTTGGATTTGATTTTTAAGTAGCTTGATTGGTCAAAGGACTTAGGTGGTGAAGTCCACTGTGGTTTTCTAGCTAGAGAGGTAGACGGAGATTGTCACTGAAGGAAACGGTCCCTTGAGTGGACTTTCTGAGGACAATGTGTGGAGAGTGGCCAGAGTCCTTAAGTCAAAGTTGGTTGAGGGGGTTTGAACCTGTTTAAGTCCTGGGTGTTCTGCCTGTTTAGGAATATTCTCTCTTCATCAGCTCCACAGGTCCACAGGTCACTGTGTTCTCTTTCACAATTACCTAGGACCTGTCAGGAGGTAGAGAGTGTGTCCGTTGGCCAGGGCCAGTTCTGGCTTATATTGGCTGCTGTCCTGGAATGCCAATTACTAATCACTCTCTAGTGTTGCCATTAATTATAGGGTTCCCCTGCCCATCCAGTGTTATTCGCCTCAGAAAGGACTGGCAGATTTCCAGAGTTCCCTCTCTGCTCCCTTTCATGGGAACTCTGAGACTAAACCATCCCATATTTGGAAAATACTTATTTTCACTAAAGAACCACCTGATCGTGGTACTCACCAGTTCCCAGGCCTGTTAGACACTGCAGAGAGGCCTTCCCATGTGTAAATTCAGGACCTCACACATTCCATGTGCTGCCCACACTCCGTTCCCCACCCACACACTTTGTTCACTTCCTTGTCTAATAACCCGTCTCTCTTTCGTTAGATGCTCCCTCCTTGGAGACCAAACATATCTCTGAATCCTCCACAGGGCTTGGGCCTGTGTTTTGCATACAGTATAATCTCTGTGGTTAAACAAGTAACCTGCACCCGGGAATGCTCAGCAGCTTCTGGCTGGGGCATCCGTACAAAGGCAGAGGGGTTAAGGGTGCAGGTGCCTGGGTGTGTGGGCAGCTGGCCAGCCACACAGGTGCAGCAGGACACCTGTGGGTGACAGGTAGCTGGATTTACAATCATAATACCACGGGCTCAGTTTTCACAGTACAGCCCAGGGATCTCGTTACACCAGGAGAAGGGACTGGAGTTTGAAGGCTAGAAATGTTTCTGGTCACATATGAAGCCCGGGAACTTCTAAGAAGCCCAATTTTTACTTTGTCTTGCTTGTTAGTAGCTGAGAGTGATGTGTGACTCACACTCTTCCTCCCCCTGGGGACATGGTACGTCTTTACCCACCTAAGCAACTTTCCTAAGGAATTGACTTGTGGGACATTTCTCTATTTCGTCTTCTACATTAGAGCTGAGCTGAGCTGAGACAGGCAAACACACCTGGGGTCTAGGTTCCCACTGGGATTTAGTGACTAAAAAGGTTAAAGGTCAGGGCATCCTGGGAGGAATGCAGAGACCCAGAGGATTAAAGTAAGCAGACACTCTTCACTGAGGGCTTGTCTGTGTGTCAGCATTGGGCCTGTGTTGTCTTACTTCAGTTTCTAAAGCCCATCAGACAAGACAGATCGTGAGGTATTTGTCTCAGGTTTCAACGGAGGAAACAGAGCCTTGGAAAGCTTATAGTGAAGAGCCCAGGGTTACACAGACAGCAAAAGAGTTGCTCCGAGAATCAAACACACATCTATTTGGCTTCAGACAGCACTTTTTTCAGAGGCAGGAGGATCAGAAGTTCGAGGTCATCCTCAGGCTGCTTACAGAGTTTGAGGCCAGAAGCCAGCCTGGGATACATGAGGCCCCGTCTTAAAAAAAAAAAAAAAGGAAAGAAGAAAGAAAGGGAAGAATAAAGTGAGAGAAACAGAGAGAGAAGAGTATACAGTATAAAAATCAATTTGTCCCGAAAGAGCTTTTGAATGAAGAAGCATACTGTTCTGATTCCTTTCTCCGTTCCAACCCTTTTGCCCTCAGCTTGCTGCTCCGAGACCGACACTCCTGACTCTTAGTGTTTTTTTCTTATCCCCACCTTTCTAACTTCAGTGTTTACATTTCTAGCTCTTGATTCATCAGACTTTACTCCCAAGTGGTTTGGATTACAGGCCTGTGAAACAAGGCCCAGTTTGAATATATTCTTATCGTAAAACAGATCGATAATATAGCTGGGTATAGAATTCTAGATGGACAATAACTTTTGCTTAGAACTCTGAAGGCGTCACCCTGTTGTCTTCTTGCTCGCAGTGCAGGGTGCTGTCAGAATCCAACTGTTCTTAGAGAACAAGCCTCCCTCCACTTAAATCTCATCACGTTACCTGCTTCTTAGGTTTTACCTCTCTTGGCCCTACTACATTAGTCCCCTCCATCTTTCAAATTGCTCTTCTACGTAGTCCAAGGTTGTAATCTCTCTTAGCTCTAAAAAATATTTAATTTATTTGATGTGTGAGTGTTTTGCCTGCATGTATGTGTGTGCACCATGTGTGTATCTGGTGGTGGAGGAGGCCAGGAAATGTCAGAACCTCTAGAACGAGAGTTACGGATGGTTGTGATCCACCATGTGGATACTGGGAATCAAACTCTGGTCCAAATGGTCTTAACTGCGGAACTCTGTCCAGCCCTCTCTTAGTTTTTTTTTTTTTTTAGAGAATGCAGCTGTGTGCTTCCCCCCTTGGCTTCCTTGTTTTTGTGTGACTTCCAAAAGGTGAAAGGTCTTCATTATCTTCAAAAATTCCTGCGTCCCTGTTCTTCACACCTACTGTGTTGTTGTGCACAGGGAGGTTCTAACCTGCCTGCTTTGTGCAAGAGGCCTTTCTCCTTCCAATGAACCCTCCTTACTGCAGCTCCAAACCCTATCTGAAAACGCCATCTCCCCTTTAGTCATGATCTGTCATGTTCACATTTAAGATGCAGTGAAGCCTCTGCCTCCTGGGTGACAGGCTCAGCTCCCTGCAGAGCTGTTTGCAGATACTCCATTCCAGATAAGGAGAAGCCGCCTTTCTTGGCATAGCGGCATAGCAGGAGAACTTCCATGCTCTGATCACAGCTCATTGCCTCTGGCAAACCTTCCTGATTCTCCTCTCTTCCTTCTTTCTCCTGCTTTGCCCCAGTTTACTCTGCTCCCTGTGCTGGCACACACCACTCTGGCCTGTTTCTGCCAGAATTCAGGTGATTCACACATGAAGAGACCTGAGAGGTCATCACACGCTCAGAGCAAGGGAAGACATCTCTAGGGGGATAAGCGAGTCGCCCCAGCTCCACCAGGGCTCCGCTTTTCTTACCCTCCCCTTCCTTGTATCTTGACTTTTACTTGTGCCTCCTGGAACTCTTCTGGATCCACCCCTCCCTGCTCTCTCTTTCTCTCCTTGGTCACACCCCCAGCGGATACACAAAATCTCATTGAGAACCCTTTGCCATCCCTTAGTTCCTAACTATTGGACTGAAACACTCAGCTTTACCAACACCTTGCATTAATGTATACTTTTTCCTAAAGGAGGGGGCTGGAGGGATAGGCTCTGCCTCAAGGAGTCATGGCTGTTCTTGCAGAGGACCCAGGTTTTGTTCCCAGTATCCGCATGATTGCTCACAACTATCTGTAACTCCAGCTCTAGGGGATCCAACTTCCCCTTCTGACCTCTGCCGGCATCAGGCACACATGTGGCGCACAGACATACATGCAGGCAAAACACCCACACACATTAAATAAATAAACCTAAAAAGGGAAATTAAAAAATTTTTTTTCCTTAAAAGACACTGTTTATAGGCAACTACATGAACAACATAGGAGTGGACCGACTTCACACTGAACACGTGAAGCAGAGCGATCTTTCCTTATAAATGAATGCTCTGCAGGGTAAGATCCAGCTATTACAAGGGAAAACGGGCAGAATAGCTACAGAAGATTCAGCTACACAACCTTAAAACCACTTCAGTCAATAGCTTTGCTATCCTGTGCCTCATTAAAACCCAGACGAGAGAGACCGAATAATGTGATAAGAGAAGAAGGTCTCATTTCTTCCGTGGACAATGTTCAGACACCATGTCATTGATTCACTCAAAGACCGTGTAAGGATCAGCATGCATGTATGCTAATGACAGCAATGGCTGTCATCTGTTACACACTCACTACATAGGCTTAGCTATGTGCTTTGTGTCCACAAGCTCATTTTTGTATTCAGACTCTACTTAAGGAAAAATAGCATCATGCCAGTGTTGGCTGCTGGGAAGTTGACATTTCGAAAGGTTGACTATATTGCTCAAATGGCAGAGTCAGGGAACAGCCTGCAGACTTCGGGGTCCTTGCTACTCAAATGGCAGAGTCAGGGAACAAGTCTGCAGACTCTGGGGTCCTTGCTACTCAAATGGCAGAGTCAGGGTACAGTCTGCAGACTCCGGGGTCCTTGTTCTGATGGGGTATTTTCCTGAGAGTCAAATCTGAGCCAGTGACCTGAAGAACTGTTCCTGGGGTCTCACTCTTCCATGTCCTCTGCTCTACCAGAAAAGCCACTGAACATGGTTAAGTTCACAGCCATAGCAGTCTCCACTCTTCAGTGCTGGCCCTAGGGTCTCCGGACGAGCCATGCTGAGGGGAGCCATTTGGTTTGCCTGATTAGGTCTCGGGCTGTTGGTGGCGTCAGCCTCTCTAAGGACAGCCTATTCTTCTCAACGGCTCTGAGGGTGAGGCAGTCCTGGTTACATTGATCCTGAGTTCTTGTTTGAGGAGTTCTTTCAAATCTATCTTTTAATTATTTTTTTTGTATGTGTGGTGTATTCCCATGTAAGTACAGGTGCCAAGACCCTTTAAAAACTTCTCCCTAAGTGTATAGAATCTGGGTCATCTAGAATGACCCATGATTCATAAAATTTCTTCACTGAAGGCTTTTTGAAGTAACTTGGTTCATTCCTTAGACTTCTTACAAGGAGTCTGCAGACAGGGAGCACTCAGGGGAAACCCACAGCATCCAGACCCAGTCCCAGACAAGAGTCTGTACACAGATTATACCTGTGTATGGATTTTACACTTTCAAAGCACACAGTATTTTGAAAGTGTAAAATCCATCACTGTTTCCCTTAATGCATTTGTGGTAACATTAAGAAAAAAGAAGAAAGATCCAAGTGTGTATAAGTTTATCTCTGAAGAGCATAAACATGACACACAAGCATGTCTATTTTCCCTAGTTCCAAGGAGATCTTTTAAAATAAACAGAACACAGTCCCCTAGGAGGCTTCTAATTGATAAGGCGAATGCCTTTACAGCAGAGAAGAATTGCCAAGTAGAAAGACTCCGGACATATTTCTGGGTTATAATAGATGGATATGTAATCATAAGGACCAGATGAAGTACTAATGTAGAAAATGCTGTTAGGGAAAAGGTCCTGATTTATCCCATAGATAATTATGACCTTTATGCATCTGCTGAACTTTCAAGAAATTACAAGTATGCTAAGCCTGAACATTTTGGAAGAAAAAAAATTACTTCCCTCAAGTAAACATTTTTTTTTTTCCAGAACAAGAACTTAGGGGTTCAGTCAGCAAAATGTGTTGGCGCCTGGGATGCTGGTTTCTAATCTCCATGCCACCCAGGACCAGTGAATAAGGCCTTTGCATGGAGTTCCACTAGTGGGGAAGGCAGACAGACAGCGACCTGATGGGTGCAAGGTGGGATAAGAGCCATGAGATGTCGAGAGAGGACAGAGCATCAGGAAGGCAAGATGGATTATTGGTAGGAGGGACTCTCTGTGAGCTGGCATCTGAGCAGAGGTTGACTGATGTGAGGAGAGGAAGCCTGACTGGGGAGGGGGAGGGGGAGAGAGGGAGGGGGAGGGAGAAGGAGGCTCTTTTTCTTCTTTCTTTGCCACACAGTACCGGGTGTATAAGTTGAATGTAACAGATGCTTACCAACAGTGATTAACCAATTCAGTGGTCCTTTGAGTTTGGTTTTTTGTTGATTGAATAGCTTAAAGGGATTAAAATCTGGTGGATGTACTGTACCGTTTAGTCAAGTGGTTCTCAACAAAGATTAAACTTGCCTGCTTGGGGACATGCGGCAGTATCTACAGACATCGTAATTATCATGGACTAGCAGAAGGGGAGGCCACTACTGATACCTTGAGAATGAAGGCCAGAGAAGCCACTAAACGTCCTGTATGGCATAGAATAGGTTCACACAGCCAAAGCTTAGCCGGCTCCAAACAACAGCAGTGGCACTGTTGAGAAACACTGATCAGGTCCCAAGGACCTACCAGGGACCGCACAGGGGGAGTTCTTGTGAACAACCTTGTCAAAGTATCTGGATAGCTCCAAGCAGGGTGCACCTAAGACCCTTGGAGTTACTGTGAAACAGATTTGATTTGCTTGTTTCAAAGCTGGGGGTAGATTTATTCATTAAACAGCATCAAGTAAACGTTTTCCGAACAGCTGGGGTAAAAGGGAGGGTAAGGGAGGTCAAGGGGACAAAACTATTACAAAGTTATAGAGCCCAGGGAAGTCAGGAGGCAAGACACACACGTGCAACACAGAGGCAGAAACAGATAGGAGATCTATCCGTCCATGGATGGATGACTTTTGCTGGAGTGACTCAAATAGGTTAACATATGACCTATTATTTAGGGTGGGGTTGACAGTGGCTTGTCACAAGCAGGAAGAAAAGAGGAGGACCTGGGAAGGGGAAGGTGTGAAAACATGTAACAGAACAGAGAATAAAAACTGCAGTAAGATTAACAGTCACTGTTCCCCATCGAGGTCTTTCTAGGTGGTAAGGGTGCTCTCAGCATGTTATTATAACAGACAACTGCCATCTGAACTCAGAACTGAGACAGAGGAGTCAGCAGAAGCCTGGCACAATCCCAGGAAACTTTGAACGTCTTATTGATCGTGAAAAGACACGAAAACACAGGGAGTGTTACCGCGGGCGTGTTGCACAGGTACCGAAGCAGTTCACCGATGTACTGGATGGCAGTGGCATTGTATTTCCTGCAGTCGTCCCAGAACTGGCTGGCTGAAAATTTGCTCCGCAGAGCAAGAGTAGCCCCTATTAAAAAGCACAGAAAACATCAGGGAAGGAGCGCAGAAAAATCTCTCCGATTAGAAAACTTAAAAATGAATGAAACCGAACATGTGTGGAGTGCCTCTTACACTGAGTGCAAAGCATCATGGAGACCTGTTTTCACCTATGTGGGCCTCCGATCTGGGGAGGATACATGGGAAATCATCCTAATACAATCCAGGTGCCCAAATGAGGCTTATGAGATAGAGGAGAGGAAGAGGGATCCTAGGAGGCGAGGGGGGAAGGAAGAGGGGAAAGAGAGAGAGAGAGACGGAGAGAGAGAGACAGAGAGAGAGAGAGAGAGAGAGAGAGAGAGAGAGAGAGAGAGACAGAGAGAGAGAGACAGAGAGAGAGAGACAGAGAGAGAGACAGAGAGTGAGCTGTCACCAGAGTCCATGGCCATATTACCTTGGGTGGCAAGGCATGTGATGATGTGATTAAGCTAAGGGTCTGGAGGTGGGAAGATTTTCCCAGACTATCTCTTTACCCAATTGTAAGGGTATCTAAAGAGGAGGAAAAGTAAAGGGGGAAGTTGGAGGGTAAGACTTGAAGATGAAAGAAGGGACCATGAGCCAAGGCATTCAGGCAGCCTCTAAAAGTGGAGAAGACCAGGACACAGATCTTCAGCATGCGGAGAGAGTGCAACCCAGCCGGAGACAGCTGGTTTTCGGGCTTCTGACTTCCAAAACAACAAGAAAACAAATCTGCGTTGCTGGCAGCCATTGAGCTTCTGGTGATTTGTTACAGCAGCAACAGGAAGCCCATACCCACTTTTCATGTTATTCGCTCATTTTCACTCCTAAACACACTGATGACTAGTGTTGAGAAGAGACTTTCAAAAATGTTTTTTCTCCTTTTGCCTGTGTCTGTGGTGCTGAAGGTACTTATTTGTCTGTTCTGGAGCCCCCCAACCACTCTGCTCTTGAAGATCCAGCAGTATGCCCGTGCCCAGCCATGCTTTGTTCCTGAAGGGCGGGGCTGACACCAGGCAAAGCACTTCAGAGCTGACGAGTCAGGAGATGAAGGAAAGAAATAGATGCTTGGACCCTGAGCTTTAGTTCAAGCTGCTATAAAAAGTGACCAAAGCCGGGCTAGCTTACACTAGAAGTAATCATTTCTCCCAGTTTCGGAGGCTGTGAGGTTCAAAAGCAAGGCATCAGCAAATCCAGTGTTTGGCAAGGGAATGGCCATCACCTCTTCATGTCCTCTTAAGGGGGAGGGCAGAGCCAGCGAGGAGACTCTCTACTCTACCTGCTTATCAGGGCACCAATCCAATGTTCAAAAGCTCCACATACAAGACCTAACGCTTCCAAAGGCCTTGCCTTTAACACTATCCCACCAGGGCTCAGAATTACAAACATCCAGCCTATTATATACACACACGAATGTATATGTATATACACAATTATATGTGCTATATATTTTATCTCAAATAAATGTGTCTATTTTTAAGGCTTATTTAAAATGTCACATGGGAGAAGAGGGTGTTATGGGACCGAACCTTGATGGGTAAAAGCAACATAAATTCTCCTGAAGGGACGCACGATGCCGACTCCTATTTGGACGGTGATGTTTGAGAGGGAAAGGGGCTGATGGGAGGCCAGCTACTCTGACTAAGGCCAGGAAGCCGTGGAAGCAAGGACGAATAAAGAGTAAGAACAACGGGGAGAGAAGCTTGTCCATACTGCCAGAGAGTGACGCACACGTTTCTGAAGGTGGAGAATCATTTACAGACTCTAAGAAAAGGAATTTCTCCCTAGATATAATGAACAGTGAAGGCATGGGAAAATAGAAATGATTGCAGATGCTTGCTCATGAACCACAGAGCCTTGTAATCAATGCCGGAGTAAAGGCTGTCTCTGGTAGACAAGAAAGTAGCCAGATGTGCTTTTCCTCATGAGCAGATGTGACTGACTGTGTGTCAACTCCTGATGCCTGGTGAGCGAAACAGAGCTTACCAGTCACGATGCACCCGTGGAGGCCAATCATGAGCGCTGCACTGTGGTACAGGGGCATGGTGGTGTAGACTATATCGTGGGCCTTAATCCCACTCGCCAGCGCAAGGCCAGTTCCATACCACAGGCGATGGTGATTGATGGTTGCAGCTTTTGGGAGACCTTTGCAAAGACATAAGAGAAGGCATCAGTGAGCCAGGCTGGCCTTTTATAGTGTGGGAGGGAGATCTGATGTATAAAGTTCCCTCTTGTCATGCTGGAAGAATTGCTTGAAGGTGGGGGGCGGGGAGCAGTCAGACCATGGGTGTGTATGTTTTTTAATTCCTCAAAACACCAGAGAGTAAATATTTTAGGTTTTGTGGGGTCATACGGTCATTGCTGTGCGGCCTCATATCTGCTAGTGCGCTGAGGGTAGCTGTGCGCATACACGAAGCCTTAATGGCGGCCCTTTTCTGAGAACACGCGGAGGCTGTATTTGGTTCTCAAGGCATAGTTTGCTCAGTCCCAAGTTAAGCAGATGATGTAGTCATCCTTTGAAGAGAATGGATTCCTGCCTTGGGCTCACTATGTTGTAAGGCGTTTTCAACAATTTCAGTTTAAGAGATAAATCAAATTATATTGTCCAACCTACAGATGAGGAAGTTAAGTTTCAGAGACACAATAGTGCAGACCACTAATCCCTTCCTTTGTAATGATATATATTTGCCAATTTCATTCAAAATATGAATATAGTGCAGTTTTTTTTTCTTGGAAGATCTCCACACTTGTAGATTTCCCTCACGTATCCAACCATTTATTTCTTCTCCCAGTTGTCTCATATCTGTTATATGAGAAAGTTATGATTTGTTTATATAATTTTGCTATTTCAAGTGATGCCACCGTGAGTTACCTTGTTCACATGGCAATTCACACTATAAATGATGCTACAGGCCAGACCCACGTCTTTGTAATCTGAGTATACAAAGAGTACACTGCCAGTTATAAGGGGGATACCCACTCGCTCCCTGGCCTGTAAAACATGAGACTGTTTCCTCACGGCCTTGCCAAGGAACTCTCAAACACTGGGCTTTTTGCCAATCTGAGAAGTGTCAATGGTTTCTAGTGGAGTGTTAGTGTGTTAAACTAAGTGCACTTGTACTTTCTTAATAATAATTTGCACAGTTAAGAAAGACTTTCTTTTCAAAGTATGCTTTCATTGCTTCCCTGGAAGACTGACTTAGTGGTGAGGAGGAGTCACTGTTTAGGGGCCGAGCTAGAGTTTAAGACACAAGGAAACAACTCTGCTCGGTGGCAAGGCAGGCAGGTCCCTGAGGACTGAGCACTTAGCCAGGCATTGCCCATGGAACGATCTGTTCTGTGGGCAGTAAGCCACCTGTCACTGAAAACACATCCAAATCCATCTCCTTTGTCAGTGCCCCAGGCCATTGAACTCCTGATAACGCCCCACTCCATACTAACTTTGAGACACAGAAGAAACCACTGAAGCTTCCATGATGAGATTTTTAATTCCTCCCCCCCCTTTTTAAATTTTTCCAATTTTATTTTCTTCCTTTTTACCTCTTGAATGTTGTTTTATGGGGGTGGTGGTGGTTCAGGGGCAGAAGGCAGATGCAAAGGGTCAGGGAATGAATGGGATCAAGATACATGATGTGAAAACCACATAGAATAAATAAAAAAATAAAAAAAAAAGAAATAGAAGAAACCATCAACAAATCAATTGTATTTACCACGGAAAAGAATAATTTAAATAGTTCAGAGTTGCATTTAAAAAAAGATTCACCTTCTTGACTTTGAGTACTTTCCGAACTTCCCTAATTTAAGATTGTTATACTAATCAATCAAGAAGAATATTTTGTAACAATTACATAATTTTGTGCTACCGAGTTCCCTGGAGGAATAGGGAAAACCTTTGGTCTCTAAGTGCTTAAATGGACTCATTTAATTACTTTGCACAAGAGTAATATGCAGGTATTTCATCCTTAGGTAAAACAATAAAATAGACATCAGTCTTACTGTTTTCTCATTAAATATCAATGCTGAATTGTGGAATTAATTTTCAGAGTGTTAGAAAACACCCCTAAACATGAGTTTTCCATTTCCCTGCCAAAACACATATTGGGAAGAAGTTCCACACTTTTCAGCGTTAGGATCGGATTTCCCCATCACTAGCCAAAAGCTCACTTCATCCCAACTATACTCAAGGTTTGTAATCTCATCTATGCATTCTATCACTCTTCTGAAATGAAGGTAGAAGTCCTTATTCTTATTCTCATTTATTTAAAGGAAATATTCAGTAAAAAAATGACATTGTGAAGGGTTACCTGCATTCATGTTTATATTGGGGCCTAGCAACTGCAACCTATCAGATGGCTACTGAGGGCCTGGTGGAGCAAAGGACAGAGATCCTGTGGGCTGGGGTTGAGACAACAGGCTGCACAGAACCTTCAACCTTAACCTTTGATTAATTATAAGGAGAATGTGTGCATGACTCAATTTAATTTCCTCACAGTAATAACAATGCTCATTACTATCAACATGTGGGGCTGGCTTCCTGCCTTCTTTTCTCATATATCCTGGAGACTTCAGCTTATTACACTTTGGCAACACTTTCCCTGTCTTTTGGTAGGCAGACGCTGAATGTTTATTACATTATTAGGCAGGGGGTGTTACCATCTTAATTGTATGAGCCTGGAGTTAGCCCACAAGGTGAGTCTTGACACTTGACTTCTTGTCCTGGGAAGTCCTTAATGTCTTTGTAAGTTTCTGAGTCTATGAAATGGGCAGATGCAAGGACAGGAGGGAGCTGAGTGAGTAATGTCTTTGAGTCCCTCTGAGAATGCTGGTTACAGTGACACGGGACATTGCTTGTTCCAAGCAGCAGTTCCTGCAATGCTTCCTCAACAGCTCATAACACGCCCGCGCACAGTGAAGGCTCCCACACTTGAGGACACACAGTGTTTTAGGACCTGTGCGAGGCTCACTCTACATCAGTACTGTATGGGAGAACTCAGTCCAACGTTTAAGTAAATATCACCTCATAGTTGTCCTCTGGTATGTCCCCTTTATATCAATTACATATTACAGATAGACTCGAGATATAAAAGGGTCAAAATACAATAAGCATTAAAAATTCCTAACAGCCGACTCAGGACCAAATTTTATACATCATCTCAACTACTTTTGTAGTTATTGATTAACTGTTTATATGTTTTATAGCAACTGAGTAGGTGTGCGTAGAGCTGGGGAAAAGCAAATGAGATCATGTGTGATAACATAAGGTCAGTTTCCATGGGGAAAGATCTCAATACCCTGAAGCATTAGTTCTCTGATAAGTTTTGCTAGGGAAACAGAATATTTAAAAGGCCAAGTGGGCGGTTAGCTCTTCCAGGACAGGCCTGTGTCTTGGAAATCCTCTCTTATTTACCTGTGGTACCCGAAGTGTAAATGTATACTGCAGGCGTGGCAAAAGTGACTTCAGACCTCCACGACTCCGGAGTAGCTTCTGCCGACACTCCATCCACTTTGTCCAGTAGTGTGTCCACACCATTTGTGTTAGAAGTTCTGCTTACGTAAAAGACGGACACTCTATCCTTTTTCAGGGTTGGCAGAACCTCCTCAATAGCATCTTGTAGTTCTTAAGTTGGTGGAAAACAATCCAAGCAAACTACATTAGTTGATTAAGCATGTATTGAGTGTCATAAACTTTATGATACTTTGCATCAACCTATGTTTTGCTAAAATGTATGGATACAAGTGATATTTAGTTATGATTTTTTTTTGGTTTTTCGAGACAGGGTTTCTCTGTGTAGCTTTGCGCCTTTCCTGGAACTCACTCTGTAGACCAGGCTGGCCTCGAACTCACAGAGATCCACCTACTTCTGCCTTCTCAGTGGTGAGATTAAAGGCATGTGCTACTATGCCTCCCTAGTAATGAATTTTAGCATGGAATTTGATGTGTTTGAACACCACACACACACACACACACACACACACACACACACACACACACGAAGCCAATATTTGACAGAATGAAGAATTGAGTCTGTGGTTTCATAAGCACAGCAGATGATTGGTGGAAGACATCACGAAAATGGGCATTGGGAAAAACCAAACAGTAATTGTGTATCACTAAAATGTTAATACAGTGAAATAGGCATTTCCAGAACATGCCACACATTAAAGGTCGTTATTGTTGTAAAGTCTGTATCGGTCATGTGAGTATACAGGCGCCACAAACCAATCTATTTTTTTCCATGGGTCAGGTTAAAAAAAAAAGTTCTGACTTGATATGCAATCCTTATTTCACACCTGCTCTTTTGATTTTCTGCCCTTAATCTATAAAATGAAACCTCTTTTAAGCTTACCCATCTTGAGTTGTAAAAAAGATTTATTTGTTATCATTTTATGCATGTGGGTGTTTTGCTTCCACGTAGACATAATGTACCACATGCATACCTGCTGTCTGAGGCTGGAAGAGGGTATTGGATTCCCTGGAACTGGAGTTATAAGCCCTTGTCTACTGACCAGTCTCCTCGATGTCAATCTCTCTCTGCTTCCAGTGGTATCCCCTTCACTACTGCTCACTGTCCAGTGCCCCCCACCCATAGCTCTTCAGTGGCAGCACACCCCTTATGATGGAGTCAGTTCTCCTCATTGGCAGGTCCAAAGTCCCATCCCTGCCAGCCTTTCTGATGCCATCTCTGACTGTCTGCCTTCTGCCCCTTTTCTCTACTCACACCGATCCTTGTGAAGCCCCTACTAAATGTGCTTGCATTTAATAACCTTTGCTCAGGCCATTCCGCCTGTGTAGAATGACCTTTCACCCCTAGTCACCCTGAAAATCCCCCATCTTCCTCCAAGACAACCTAGAGGTAAACCTTTCTGCCACCTCACTTCTCGATAGCTGGCCGCTCTCTTCACTGGCTCCCACACCAGTCTGAGCATACTTATCCCAGGATGTTTAGTACATAGTGTGCCAAGATTCAAGTCTAGTCAACCATGAAATCCTCAAGATTAAGGGATCATAACTTATGGCACAAAGGACTGCGTCAGTGTGGAAGACTAGGGGCAAGCTGAAACTGCTTACTTAAAAGGCTTGGCAACTTGGAATACTTTGGGTGGATATGCCTTTACTACAATGAAATGAAATGACTTCTAAATACTAGGGCTCCCTGCAGCTACTTGGTCCATGATCCTTCTCTTTGATGGAAGGGGTAGCTGTTGCCTCTGCCCAATATGATTTATATAGGTGCCACCTTGAGGTTTCAGGGTCTTGCTTTCCTTACTAGACGTCTTCCCCACTAGATAGAGATGTCTTCCCTCCGCTAAGTTAAGCTATTGGTGTGAAGACTGAAATATAAAATTCTGGGTGTAATGTTATCTGTTAGCTATGTAGTTGCTATGACAACCAACTAGGACACATCAACTCAAATAATTCAGCTTGTCACAATCTGAGTTCCTCTGCACTGGGAAGCTAAAGTTTGTGTGGGAGTTGCTCTTGGGGGTTGGACCTGTGAGGTGACCAGGGGAAGTAGACTGGATAGAGGGAGAAGTTGAACCCATACAGTCACAGCAGTAGCTTTCCCAGCAGGTCCTCATCTGGGCCTGGAATGGGCCTTTGCGATCTCCACTTAAGGGGGCTGACCCCTGCCTCTGAGCTTTCCAATCAGCCAGTCGGACCGGCTCCCTCACTGAATGCACTCAAACTGGGGGATGTGGCGGTTGACTCTCTTTAGCTAAAGCAAGTCTTGGAAAGGGTCTCAGCCAACAGCTCCTGGCAGCTGAGGAAGGTGCACGCGAGGCCCGAAGGGGGCGGGCGACAGGTGGCCCATCTCAACGTCGCCTATACCTGCCATCTTCAAACAGACAAGCTTTACATTTTTCATTTGCTTAAAATGTTTTGTAAGGGATATCGTACATTGATTTCACAACAACCCTATGATGTAGGAACACACCAGTAATGCCATTTCTACTAATGGACACAGACACACAAAATAAAAACAATTACAACCGGGTACCCGGAGTTCCAATTTCTTTGCACTTGCCATTGTGGTTTAAGCTTTGACCAAGTAAGTGCCTTTGCCTTGTAGAAGAGGGTATCCTTTTGACTTGCCCTGTGGTGTTAAAGGATGTGGACTTCTGATATGAGTAATAAGGTAATCACTGTGCATCTTGATGGAGAGCATAACTCAAGCTTTACTGAAAGCTTGGGAAGGCTGTGGAGTCGATCCAGCAGCTCCTCTTCAGTCTAGGTTTATATTGTAGAGGGAAATACACTCACAGAGAAAACAGTATACACTTGGGTGGTGGGAAATCAAGGGTTGGGCTGGAGAGATGAGTGCCTGGTTAAGAGTGCTTGCTGTGTTAGTGTGAAGACTGGGGTGTGGATCTTAGCAACCACACAAAGCCAGGTACAGCCCCATTCATTACTAACCCCAGAGCTTCTGGGAAGGGGTTGGGAGTGGAGACAGGAGGATGCCTCTAGCTTGCTGGCTGCCAGCTAATGAGTTCCAAGTTTAAACCGCCTCAAAGGAGCAAGGCAGAGTGACAGAGGTGAGCAGCTAACACCACACACCACATACACACACACCCTCCCTGGGGAGGCAGGGAAGGACAGAGGGACAGAGGGACAGAGGGAAGAAGGGAGGGATGGAGGGATGAAGAGAGAGAGAGGGAGAGAGAGAGAGAGAGAGAGAGAGAGAGAG
>CABHPP010142049.1:0-15417 GCA_902168425.1 Peromyscus attwateri | reverse complement strand
GGACACAGGGACACGGAAGCAGAAAGAAGGCTATGGGGGGGGAGAGGGGAGAAGGGGGTGTCAGAGAGGCATCAGAGAAGAGGAGAAGAGAATCGAGAATAATTTCTTTTTTCTGAGACAGAGTCTCATGACATAGTCCTAGCTGGCCTGGAACTTGCTATGTAGACCAGGTGAGCTTTGGACTCCCAGGGGCCTTGTGAGTGCTGGGATTAAAGGTGTGCAGCGCCATGCCCAGCATCCAGAAGCAAATTTTGAACAAAAAGGTCAGAATTAAGCCTAATATTACATGTGCTAATTAAACATTAAAACAAAACTAATTCACCTTTCTGTACCAAGCTCATATTGTTGATAGAATAAACCAGTGCCCTATAAGTGAAACAGAACATCTGGGTGTGCCTCCAGCTCTTTGTTGCTGGCTGTCCACATAAGCCCGGTAATGCGACGTCCTCCTATGGGCCGGGGTTTGCTTGGCTATAAAACAAGTGGAACTCTGATTGAGTCTCAGAAACTCTTCTTAGATCACCTGGGGCTGAGGTCGGGCTGGGCTGGTCCCACCAGGATCCTACTGAATCAGAAGTTTGAGGGTGAGATCCTGGATTCTGTCTTTTAAAATGATGATTCTTATGCTTACTAAGGTTTCTTTTTATAAACTTTTTGTGGGCATAAACATATTGGAAGGATTACAGTATCTCTAAGGTCCTGCCTTCCCCAAACAATTCCAAGAGTCAGTCCAATCAACACATTTCCACTCTACTCAGTACATGATTTTGGACTTTGGTACTCTCTCTGTAGAAACTGTTCCAGGCCAGAGTGTATGATGTACAAAGGTATCTCTGTTATTTGGAGAAAGACAATGTTTTTCAAATATGTGGCCTCTCTCAAAGGTTAGTTACACATTTCCACACGGCACAGCTACCAAACATGCAACTTTGGACTCTATTTTTCACTTTCTCAGTATAACTCTGTGTCACACAGAAAGAAATCTCAGGGATACAGAAAAAGTAGGACATTTTGGTTTTAAATTGTGTCTCATCTTAAGGCTAGTGAGAGTCTGAGGTCCACTGACAAGTTAGGTAGGTTCAAGTCTGATTTGAACGTAGGACTTTCAGTATACTCTCCATGTAAACATGGTGTCCTGTGGCAGGCCACTATGGTCTTCCCGAGGCAGGAAATACTGGTTCAGCATCTCTAATTTGAAAACGGAAGTGCTCCAAAACTGTTTTCTTGAGTGTGGCCACAAACCCACAACACTGTAGCATGTAGCTTTGTTTCCTGCACAGCATTATTAAGTCTATTGTATAAAATTACCATCATGCTAAAGCAACATGGTGTATACAAAACACAAGTAAACTCTTTGGATCTGGACTCCATCCTTAAGGTGGCCCATGAGATGTATGCAAATATTCAAAAATCTGAAAAGAAAGTGTGAAATCTGGAACACTTCTGGTTCAGGGTATTTCAGGTCAGGGATAGCCAACCTATAAGAGGCTGTGTTCTTCTCTTCCTTTCTGCTCATCTCTCCCGGCGGGCTTCCTCTCTCTCTCCCTCCCCCTTCTGTCTCTCTGTCTCTCTTCCTCTCCCTTTCTCTCTCTCTCTCTCTCTCTCCCTCCCTCCCTCTCAATAAAGCTCTAAAAGGTTAAAAAAAAAAAGAGGCTGTGTTTCTGACTCTATTACAAAACCAAACTCAATTAGTCATTTAAACTTCAGTCTCTTCAAATTCTAAGCTTGACGAAGTCCCCTGAATGGAGTAGTTGAGTCTGAGCAGGAGATGTTGAAGTGCTCTCAGTGGGGCACAGGACATCAATACCTTCGCTCTAAGAAAGCGGGCAACACAAGAGCCTTGCCGGAGTCTCCCAGTTATGGACCAGTGAAGTCTTTAGAGATTGTTGGGATGTATTATTATTATTATTATTATTATTATTATTATTATTATTGGTTTTTTGAGACAGGGTTTCTCTGTGTAGCTTTGGAGCCTGTCCTGGAACTCACTCTGTAGCCCAGGCTGGCCTCGAACTCACAGAGATCCACCTGCCTCTGCCTCCCGAGTGCTGGGATTAAAGGCGTGCGCCACCACTGCCTGGCGTGTTGGGATGTATCTTAAAACGACCAGGCCCTTCCCATAATTTGGTGCCTTTAACATCCTCTCTCTGCTTTTGAAATTTTTGTATGAAACCTCTACTTTTTATATTACATACTTCACATCACATGTGACAGGTTTAAAAACTTCCTGGTTTCTTAGAAGTAAATGGACATTTCGACTTTTGGGGGGCACTAGGCAAACTGCTTAGTTGGCCTCAGTTTCCCGAGCTATGAAATGAAGGGCAGAACGGACAGATTCTTGACTCTTTGGAGCTCTAACACATGCATCCACGTAGAGGATGGTGCTATCTAAGAAAGAACATGGGCTTTGAAGGTGGACTTAGGCTAGAAATTTTGCCTCAACTTCCTCAGGCATACAATGGAGGCATGAGTTTTAATTTCCCAGAGTATTAGAACCATCCACTGCAGTGTTTGGCACAGATAGGCATCCCAAGGAGTTGGGACTTCTACATCCCTTCATCTTCTGTATTGCCATTAATGTCTTTTTAGCCCAGCCCAGGTTAGGCCTCTCCTTGCTGAGAGAAGCACCAGCTGGCACCAGCGCAGAGGAACAAGGATGGAGTTCTGAGACTAACTGTTGGGAGTCGTAACTCAACAGCTCTGTGGGTAGATAGTAGGTTCTGTTTCTTTCTGGCCTGGGTATCACTTCCGCATGAAGTTTTCATTTAGGTCAAAGGCAGCCGCACAAAAGTCACCGTTTCACAGATGCAGCGGGGCTCCACCAGAGCACAGCCACAGATCTCCAGTCTTCTCGCTGAGCATCAGGTAGAGTCAGCCTCACGGTAGTGAGGAGCCAAGCATGCTAACAGCACTTAAGATCTTGAAGTAGCCTTGAAGACAGCTTCAAGACAGAGAGGAAAGGAGAGGATGGAGCTAGGAAAGGAGAGGATGGAGCTGCGAAATGGCTTTCCCGTGATCAAAAGTCTACCAAGGACTAGAGGCAGGATCCACCGAAGTTCTCACTCAAGCCCCTCTGAATTTTAATGAAAATGTTTTAAGTACAGATTAGGTGAATGAATGAGATCCTGACACTGTGGGCATGAAGCTTTGAATCTCTGGGTGGAACTGGTCTCATCTATATGTCCCATAATAACCTCCATGTGTTGGAGGATTAAAAGCAACAGTGTGCATATACAGTGGTCCCCTGGGAAAATTTTGGGGTGGGGGAACTGCCTCGTGAGGAACACGGACGCACATTTCTTCTTGTCGTCTCTAAACAACACAGCATAGTACTCAACATTGTGTTAGGTATTTTAAGTAAACTGGACCCCACACTGGAGGACCGAAGTGCTTCAGCACAGTGCCTCGATAGATAGGCCACTTCACCTCTGGCGATTCTAAACATTATTAATGAGCGTCGTACATCTCGAATTGACCTCTTTTTCCCCCGCCTCCCTTGCCTCCCACCACACTGCAGCCCCGCATCCAAGGCGCCGCGTTCCCCAAGGGCTATGGCCGGCGGCGGTTTGCAGCTCACCTGGGGAGGCCAGCAGCACCTTCGCCCCGCAGCACTGGAAGCAGTGCAGCAGAGACTTGGCACGGATGTTGTAGTTGAGGCAGGCCATGGGACAGCCCAGTTTGAGCAGTCCCAGCCAGATCCACACGTAGGCCGGCTCATTGCTCATGAAGAGGGCCACGCAGTCCCCCTGTCGCAGGCCCAGCTGGTCGTGCAGCGCCCGTGCCACTTGGTTGCTGCGCCGGTCCACCTGGGCGTAGGTGAGCGTCTCGTCGCGGAACAGCAGGAAGGGCTTGTGGGGGGTCTGGCGAACTCGCTCCAGGAAGACCCGCAGGATGGTGCGCACGGGCCGCCGCCGCCGGTAGCTGCGCACCTGCCGGGCCAGGTTGGCCACCCGCAGGAAGTACCGCAAGTCCTGGATGAGGTAGGGGCAGCAGCAGGTGAGCAGCAGAGGCAGCAGCAGCAGCCCCGCCAGGCCGGTGTAGAGTACCGGCAGCATGGCGGCGGCTGCGGGGTCCCCGGTCCCCAGCGGGGCCGAGGGAGCGCTCGAGGCGTGCAGCGCGGCGGCGGGCGGGCGGCGATGAGCGGAGCAAGAGCTGGCAACCGGGCTGGGCGGCCGGACGCGCTGCGACTGCAGGTAGCCGCTGGGCTGCAGGTGCCCGAGGCGTGCGTGGCGCTGCGGGCTGGACGGAGATGGGTCCCGCCCCCCTCGTGGGGGCGCCTCGTGCGCTCACGGGTCCGCCCCTGCCAGCCTGGGTGGCCCAGGACTCCGCAGCACTTGGATTCAGCGCCCAGAGTCAGGTGAGATCCAGTTCTCCGCGCAAACGATGCTAGGCGCAAAGAGCCCACGTTGAAAAGATCGGGGGCGGCGACTCAGACGTGGAGCTGTTGCTAGTTATTCTTATCACCGAGCGCCTGCCTTTGTTTAATCAAGTACCTTATAAACGCACCGCGACCTTATTATTAACAGCGGGCACCAGGTGCCACCGCCAGCCCAGAGTCCCACCTCCCCTCCTTAGTCCCAAGGGCTTTCCGCCATCTCTCTTTGTTTCTCACATTGGCTTCTCTGCCCCGGCAGTCTCCTGTGGCGAAGGTTTCAATGTTGAACAAAAGCACCAGAGATGGTCACATCCAGCTGTTTCCAGACCCTGCCACCGCTGCTGCCTCTGCCAGCCCCTTTGGACATTGCGAGCCTAGCTTGAGACTGGAAGTCAAGCAGTGGAAAATGATCCGCTTTCCATCATTCACAGTATTGTGGATTCAGTTCAACATACAGTTACCAAGAAAGCACACAGAGCAAACTAAGTAAATAATGGCAGTTCTCACAAGTCATTGCTTTAAGAAGTGTGATCTTTGTATTAATGCCTCTTGGTACTAGGACTGTACAAAGCCTAGCGTGTTTGCTGCCAAGTAGGACAAGGACCTAAGTAAAGAGGTGCTTCCTTGTCATGTTTTCTTGCCTTGTGCTCATCTGTCTTGCTGTTGCAAGACAACCGCAGTTTTGGAACTTCAAAGTTAATCTCAGATAATGCTTGCATGCTCACTCACTGACGAGAAAGGGAAGTTTAGAGAGGTGGGGATTCTTGGTCATGCCAGGATCACTGCACAAACTCACAGCAGCCCTGGTTTCCTGCACAAACTCTGGAGAGGCTCAGCAGCCCCCACCCCTAGCTGAGGAGCTACTGGCAATTGATGGCTGGTAGAGGAGGGAGAGCCAGTTTTCCTTGGCTGTGTGGTCCCTAGTAGGTCCCTACCTAATCCAGGATTTTCTGTACACACACACACACACACACACACACACACACACACACACACTCACACACACACACTCACACACTCACACACACACACACGTAGTACAAATTGGACGGGGGAATATTGAAAAAAGAAGAGGGCATCAAGGTGAGGGGGTGGGTGGGGATTGGATCTGGGAGGGGTGATTAGGATCAAAATACATGGTATGTGAGTATGAAGTTATTAATGCATTAATAAAAACATTATGTTATAAAGATACCTAGTAATGCACGAGATTTGGAACGGGAATGTGTTTGGTTCCAGGTTATCAGCAGCTCTCTCAGCACTGTGAGCCACAGGGTCCTTTCGTCCTCTTATCCTCTGGGTTTCCATCTTCTTTTTATTTCCACTACTGAAAAAAAAATGTCTTCCATAGCCTTCTGACCCCTTTTACATTCTTGGGACCAGCTCAACCAACCCTTTCCGGGGTCCTGACTGTCTCCCCACTGCTGGTCCAGCTGTCATGCAGTGAATGGTAACACCGGTTCCCTGAGGAGCTGAGGGCCTTCATCATCCCTGAGGAGAAAGCCTGTGGCAGAACCATTCTGCTGTGCACTTTTTTTTTTTCTGTGAAGCTCAGGGTCAGCTCTTTTTTTCCATCTCCTCTCTTTAAAAAAGTTACTGTGTGTGTGTGTGTGTGTGTGTGTGTGTGTGTGTGTGTGTGTGTGCATGCGTGTGGTGGTCACAGGACTACTTTTGCAGAGTTGGTTTTTCTCTTCCACCTTTCTGTAGGTTCGGGGATCCAACTGAGGTCACCGAGTTTTCACAGCAAGCATCTTTACCTGCTGAGCCATCCTGCCAGCCCTTCCATCCTGTTGCAGTGAAGCCTTCTGATCATTCTTCTCTTCCTTGAGCTCTCTACCCAGAAAGCTGGAGTATCACAGGTGCCCTCCCCTCCCCTCCCCCTCCCCCTCCCCTCATGTCACCTTTGCACTCGGACAGTCTTTCAGTGGCGAGTGAAAGCAAACAAGGCCCCAGTAGCTTAATTAGAAACAGGAATTAGGCAGGAACTGGTAAATCCAGCAATTACATAGGCTTCAAGTGGCTTAAGCTTCTGAATCTGAATTTATTTCCCCTTTGTCTAGTTCTTCTGTTTACCGCCTCTGTTCATATCCAGGCTGTCCCTCATGACTGCAGGATGGGTGTCTGAACCCATGGGGTATGCGTTTCCTGGATCAATGTCAGAGAAGTACGATAATCTTTTTTTTTCTTAGAAGTCTGCATTTAAAAATTTAGTGATTAGCTTATATGCTTATCCCAGATCTAGTCCTCTTGCGGGGACTGGAGAAGAAAATTGCTGGTTGGTTTAGCCCAACCAAGACTCACCCACAGAGCTGGGTGTGTCTCAGGTCTGTCTAGAGCAGTAGCTCTCAACCTTCCTGATGCTGCGTCCCTTTAATACAGCTCCTCATGTTGTAGTGACCCCAACCATAAAATGATTTTTGTTGCTACTTCATAACTGTAATTTTGCTACTGTTATGAATCGTAATGTAAATATCTGATCTGCGACTCTCAAAGGGTCATGACCCATAGGTTGAGAAACTGCTGCTCTAGACATTTGTGGGAAACATGAGGGTACTATGAAAAAAGGAGACAGAGCTGGAGGTATGGCTCAGGGGGTGAAAGCATGTGCAAACCTGAGTTTGATTCCCAGCATTCAAGGCAGGAAGCTCGCAGCTGCCTGTGACTCTGTTGCCATGGGCACCTGTACTCACAGGCAAGGACACAGACCCAGGCACATGCACACACACAGACTTACGCACATAATTAAAATAAATCTGTGTGGGGAGACAAAGGAAAACCTTTTTTTCCAAAGGAGAATCGAGGAGGAAGTTAACAATACACACTACAGAAAAGACAACATCTTCAACAAATATTGCTGATAAAACTGGATAGCTGGCTGTAGAATAATGAAACTAGGTCCTTGTCCCTCATTTTACATAAAACTCAACTCCAAATGGACCTCAAGACAAGACATGATACTCTGAATCAGACTGAGGAGGGAGTATGGAATATGCTTCAGCTTGCAGACCCACAAAAGGACTTTTTGAACAGGACCCCAGCAGTGTGGGCTTTAAGACCGACAATTGATAAGTGGGATCACATGAAACTAAACTCCTCTGTATCAAAAAGGACACCATCATTCAAGGGAAGACTCAGCCAAAAGAACAGGGAAAATGTCAGTATCAGCTTATACATCCAACACAGGGTTAGTATCTCTATGTGTGAGGAGCTAAAAACATCAAGAAAACAAACAACCCAGTTTAAAAAATGGGTAAAGAACTAAACAGTTCTCAAAAGATGAAATACAAGCAGCTGAGAAACATTTTAAAGAATGTGCAGCATCCTTAGCTGTCAGAGAAATAAATGCAAATTAAAACTACCTTGAAATCTCTTCTTACCCCTGTCGGAATGGCTAACATCAAAGCAAAAATAACGGAAAATGCTGGGATGCAGGCGGGGAAGGCGGAACACTTCTTCATTCTGGTCGGAGTGCAAGTAGGTGCAGCCACGATGGGAACCAGTGTGGCTGTTTCCTTCAAAAGCTAGAAATGAATCGACTGTATGATCCAGCTATGCCACTCCTGGGCATATACCCAAAGGACTGTATATCCTACTGCAGAAACACTTGCTCATCAATGTTCTTTGGAACCTGTGGCTAGATAGGTCATAGTGTCAAGAAGAGAACCTCCTGCCATGACTTTGCTAAATAGACATAGTATTATACTGGCTTCTAATGACTTATTGTTACACTGATAAATGAGTATGTCTCTCAGCCTGCATCAAACTTCTGTCTTCAGTAGACGGTGATTGACATAGAGACCCACAACTGCTCAAAGTGGAGGGAACAAGAATCTTTGGGGTTCTCAGCCCTGGAGTGGGGACAGTCAATATCACACTTCCTCTTCCCAAGGCTCAGGAATCTTTGTAGAAGAGGGGGTGGTGGTGGATAGATTGTAAGAGGCAGAGGTGGAGGATTGTAAATAAACAGTGTTTTCTGTACACATCAGGGCAGTTGTACAAATGAATTCACAGTAGCTGAGACATCAGGCACAAAAATTGTGCAAGCTCAAGTCACACAAAATCCCAGCATGGTGAAGGGAAGGTGGGCATGAAGCCCCACCCCGACTAGCTGAGGGGCTATTTGTAACTAATACCTGCTGGGAGAGCGAGCATCAGTTTTCTTTAAGGGTGTGATCCTTTGTGGGTTGACCACACTCCAGTGAAAGGCCACACATCCAAGAGTGTATGAACAGCATAGATTAGACTTAATGAGTTTAAAAATAAAAGTCAGCACAAAGGTGAGAGGGTAAGGAAGGGGGGATGGATCTGGGAAGAGTGTGAGGTGGCGAGGGGTGAATATGATACAAACACATTGTACAGAATTCTCAAAGAACTGATCAAAATAAGAAAAAGGCTCTCTCTTGGGATGGGAAAGGAAGGAATGCCACCAAAGATTTTACAGAGCTAGTTCTATTCTTATACCCAAACCAGACAAAGATGTAGGAAAAAAAGAAATTATAGACCAATCTCCCTGATAAACATAGATGCAAAAATTCTCAACAAAATACTTGTCAATTAAATTCAAGAACACACCAAAAAGATTATATACTATGATCAAATTGACTTTATTCCAGAGATGGAGGGATGGTTCAGTATACGTAAGTCAACAAATATTATCTATTATGTAAATGGTCTCAAGAACAGAAATTATATGATCATCTCTATAGATGCAGAAAAAGTTTTTGATAAAATCCTATCTCCTTTCATGTTAAAAATTCTGAATAAACCTGGACTAAAAGACACATATCTCAACATAATAAAGGCTTTATACGACAAACCGATAGTCAACGTTAAATTAAATGAAAACATCAAAGTGTTGCCACTAAAATCAGGAACAAGATAAGGGTGTCCACTTTCTCCCCTCTTATTCAATATAATATTTGAAGTCTTAGCTAAAGCAATAAGACAAAAGAAACAAATAGGAAAGGAAGAAATCAAAATCTCTATTTGTAGATTGCAGTGATATTGTGTTCCCCAATATATTGTGCACCCTAATAAACTTATCTGGCATCAGAGAACAGAACAGCCACTAGACAGACATAGAGGCCGGAAAATGGTGGCACACACACCTTCAATCCTATCACTTGGGAGGCAGAGATCCATCAAGATCTCTGTGAGTTCAAAGCCACACTGGAAACTGCCAGACATGGTGACTCATGCCTTTAATCCCAGGAAGTGATGGCAGGAAGCAGAAAGGTATATAAGGCTTGAAGACCAGGAACTAGAGCCCTGCTTTTAGGCTTTTAGCAGCAGTTCAGCTGAGATCCATTGGGATGAGGACACAGAGGCTTCCAGTCTGAGGAAACAGGATCAGCTGAGAAGTTGTCTAGGTGAAGTTGGCTGTGGCTTATTCTGCTTCTCTGATCTTTCAGCATTCACCCCAATATCTGACTCCAGGTTTGTTTGTATTAATAAGACCCTTTAAGATTCGTGTTATAGTAGATGATATGATTCTATACATAAGAGACCTTAAAAAGTTCTAGAAAACTCTTGGAACTAATGTGTATTGGAACTAATAAACACTTTCAGCAAAGAGGTAGAATACACAGGGGGAGGGGTTAGCTAGCCTCAGTAGGAGGCCTCTCCGGGTGAGCAGTCTCAGGCTGCAAATATCTGGGAGGAGGAAGTTGTAATCAGTGCTTTCTGGACGCTCTGTCAACATTTGCATATGGACCAGGAGAAGAGTTTGCCAGTTCCCATGAGTCTGAGGCATTGGTTCTTGCCAATAATAAACGTTTACTTAGGACTTCATCCACTCCTTATGAAGTCACTCAAGACTTCCTCAGCTCTTCACACGTGGTCACCAACAGCTGTCTAATTGTACTTATGGTCCACTCAACAAGGAGGGAAGTCATTCCTATTATTAGACAGGGCTACCGAGGCCATGGATCTTAGAGAAGAATATTACCTCCACTTTATTAGACCAGAATAATTCTTCAGTACATTCTAAATCTTATCCTTATACCCACAGGTAAGTGTTGCTCTCACCCCTCATCAAAGAAGCCTCTCTTTACAGCAAATGGAGACCATCACAGAAAACCACAACTGGACATAGGCAGAGATCAGTGGTTTGTGGGGGGCCAATGGATAGATTTGCCACGTGGACCCCAGCATCTGTGGCTCAGGGGACATAGTAGAGGAGGTCTGAAAGACTGAAAGAGCCAGAATATCAGGAAGCCTGCTGTAAGAATATCTTTGCCAGCATGGCTGCATAAACAAGACCTAAACCATGACAATATCAACAGACATGCTAACCCAGAAGGGAGAAAATCTCCCAGGGTCTCTTCCCTACCTACACAAAGAACCATAGTCAACTACTGAGAAGAACTATCCTTTCCCAGGGATGAGCCCCCCCAACTGGTTACCTAATACAAAGTGACTCGAAAACGTACGCACACAAAGCCCAAAAATGAGCCCAGCAGGTTATATTTCTATATTTATACATATGCATACATGTATGTGTGATGATAACAATAAAAAGAGGCTATAAATTTGAGAGTGAGGGAAGAACGTGGAAGGACTTGGAGAGAGGGGACTTGGGAGAGGCTGAAGGGAGAAAAGGAAGCAGGAAAGTGATGTAATTATATTTTAATTAAAAATGTATAAAGCATTAATATGGAAACAAAATTTCCAAATCAATCCTGAGCAAACAAAATACTGCTAGAGATACCAGCATACTTGATTTCAGTTTAAGCTACAGAGCCACACACAGTCATGAAAACTGCATGGGCCTTGGATAAAAACAGGCATGTAGATCAGTGGAGCAGGAGAAAGGACTCAGATTCAAGAACCACACTGAAGAAAAGACAGGGTCTTTAACAAATGGTGCTGGTCAAACAGGACAGCAACATGTAGAAGAATGAGACTAGATCCTTACCTCTCACCCTGCACAAAAAAAAAATCAACTCCAGATGGATCAAATGTCTTAAACCTGAAACCTCAAATTTGGAAACTGCTGTAGGAGACACCAAGGAAAAGGATTCAAGATCTAGGCACAGGTAAGAACTCTTTGAATAAGGCTTTGCACTCAACAAACAGTTCCCCATGAAATGAGAAGGCGTGTGTTCAGCAAAGGAAACATAACCAAGGGCAGAAGCAGCCTCCAGGATGAGAGACTATTTACCAGTTATCCATCTAAGAGGGGATTATTATTCAGAATATACGTAAGAAGCCTAAACAACAAGAAAATAAGCCACCCGATTTAAAAAACAGGTTAAAGAACTAAAAATAAAATTCCCGGAGAAGAAATAACAACTCTCACAAATATTTGAAAAAGTGTTCAGCATCCTTAACATCAGGGAAATGCAAGTTAAAAGTACTTCAAGGTTCTGTCTCACTTGAATTAGAACAGATCACCAAGGAAACAACCAGAGTGCTGGTGCGGATGCAGGGAAATTGAAACCTTTATCCACTCTTAGCAGGAGTATAAATTGGTGCAGCCACTATGGAAATCTGTGTGGAGATTTTTTTTTCAAAATGCTAAAAATAGAACTTGTATGTGACTCAGCTATTCCACTCCTGTGCTCATACCCAAAGAACTCCCTATCCTACAGAGATATTTATTTATTCATGTTTATTGCTGCATTATTACAAACAACAAGGAAATGGAGCCAGCATAGGTGGCCATGAGCAGATGGTTAGTGAAAATGTAGTACATATGCACAATGGAATTTTACTCAGCTGTAAAGGTAAGCACAATTATGAAAACAGCAATAAAATGGATGGAACTGGGAAATGGTTTAAGTGAAATAATTTCAGAGAGACAAAATCCTCATGTTCTCTCTTATATATGTACCCAAGTTCCTGTTTTTCACAATGTGCATTATATGCAAATAAGTGTGTGTAGAGACAAGAAACTAGAAAAGGGAGAGAGAGAGAGAGAGAGAGAGAGAGAGAGAGAGAGAGAGAGAGAGAAGAAAAAACCCCCAGAAGGTTGTGGAACGTAAGTGTTGTGATGTACAAGTTGGTGAAGAAATATGGGACTTGGAAATGTCTAAATTGGGAGAGGGGCAAAGTAAATGGAAGAGGGCAGTGATGGGGGAGGGTCAGTCACAACAACGTGATAAAAAGCCATAAGGAAACCTGATATTTGATAAGCTAATTAAAAACAGTTTGAAAGGTGGTGCCCTTTGGGTATGGATAAAACTGCTCCCAGAAGTCATAGGCTATGAAATGAAAATTCCAGTGCCAGATGTGGGCTATCTCTCTAAGAGCTGTTGGTCACAGAGATTGTCTGCAGCTGTCAAAACAAGACAGGCAATGGGTGCTGCTGTAGTTTGCCCACCAGAACAAGAGATTGTGACCCTCTTGCTGAAGACACCATTATTCTGGGGCCATAAGTTATGGAGACAGCAAACCGCAGCTGGCCTGAATGAGTGCCAAAAGATGCGACACAGGCTGCTGAGGGAGAATCGTCATCTCCAGATCCACTCTGTGGATCTCGTGTGCAGCAATACTGACCAGCCAGGGCAGACGAGCCTGCTGGCGCAATAGTGGCGACTCTGTTATGAGGTAACCAACTGCTTTCTCCTTAGATGGAGGCCTGATGTGGTACTTTCAATCCTGGCAAAGCTCTTGACTGTGGAGGTCATAGACTGTGAACCTTCTGCTGCAGTTCGATAAATGAACAAGATGTGCCCATCAAATTACCTTCCTCACAACTATGCTTATGCCCACAGATCAGTGCTGCTGTCAACTTTGTTGGAGAAGCTTCTTTAAAAAATATTAAAATTGTTTTCCACTTGTTTATTTTGCCATGTATGTGTGTATGTGGGGGACGAGATGCGGCATGTTGTGAGTGTGAAGGTCAGAGGATAACTTGTGAGAGTTGGTTCTTGCCTTCCACCATGTGGGACCCAGGAGTGGAACTTAGGTTGTCAGACTTGGCAGCAAAACCCTTGACCCACTAAGTCATCTCACCAGCCCGAGAAGGTTCTTTTTGCAGTAGGTAGTGGTGTAGAGTGGTGTTGAAAGCTTAGCCATAATTAGAAAATCTGTATCACCCCCTTCAAGGCACAGGGAATGTTGTAGAAGGGGCAGAAAGAATATAAGACCCTCAGGAGGTAAGTAAGGGACGGAGCATGGCATGTGGACTTCCAGGCACAACATGAATGTTCCATTCTTAAGCTTCCAGAAGCTGTGATCACCTGCATGAGATGCATATCAGCATTCTGTCACGGAGTCTGGAGAGTCTCATGGGGACCCACCTTTCCTCAAGGATTTATGTGTAGTTAATGGTTGATGTAAGAGGGAGACAGGTTTTCGTCGGCGCTGGAACAACTGGTAAGTTATCTGAGTTCTGTAAACAAACCTTTACCGATGGTCCTGTAAGTATCATTGAGAAACTCATTGGGCCATTAAAAAGAAGACATGAAAGTAGAAGAAAATTAGTTAGGAAGGGAATTAATGAGAATGGGAGGGACCAAGGGGGGGCAAGGCAGTGAATATGTTTGACACATACCATGTACTTGTATGAAAATGCCATATTGAAACCTATTATCATGTATAATTAATATATGCCAATAGCATTTAAAAATAGTCATGTTTTGGGTGGGTGTATTATGGTCTCCTACAGCCAGTTTTTTTTTTTTTTTGGTGACATATTCTTAGTACTTCAGTACTCTTCCCTCTTATTAAATTAGTTTATGGTTACCTACTATATTTAAAACAACTAGTATTTTAACTTGATCTATTTTTCTATTTACTTTACTAAGATTTGTATCTATATTCTATCTATCTATCTCTTTCTATCTCTCTATCTCTATCTATCTATCTATCTATCTATCTATCTATCTATCTATCTATCTATATTTACTTGAACTTTCTTCTATTTAAGTATTTTCAAGCTTGTTTTTGTTCCCAGTTACATAATTGACAGGGTCAGTTATAAAAGAAGGAGGTTTATTTTGGTTCACAGTTCTGATCCAAGTGTACGAAGTCATATAGGGTGATGACCTTTTTGTTGGCAGAGTTCCAAGGTGGAAGTCGGGTCATCATGATGTTCTAGGAAACAGGGATTACACTTCTGTGTCTTGTCTCTCACTCTTCCTCATAAAACCATCAGGACTCAATCTGGGACCCCACTCTGATGACTTTGTCTTATCCTGAAGGTTCCATCTCTTCATACCATTGCTGAGTTATTTCTACCTCTTTAATACCTCACATGTGGTAGTTTGAATGTAATTGGCTCCCATAAGCTCACAGGGAGTGGCACTACTAGGAGGCCTTGTTGGAGTAGGGGTGGTCTTGTTGGAGGAAGTGTGTCACTGTGGGGGTGGGCTTAGAGTTCTCCTATGGTCAAGCCACTCCCAGTGTTACAGTTGATTTCCTGTTGCCTTCTGATCAAGATGTAGCCAACACCATGTCTGCCTGCATGCCGCCATGCTCCCTGCCATGATGGTAATGGACTGAACTTCTGAAACTGTAAATGAGCCCCCCTAATGAAATGTTTTCCTTATAAGAGTTGCTGTGGTCATGGAATCTCTTCACAGCAATAGAAGCCATAACTAAGACACTCACATTGAGAATTAAACTCCACTTTAGGGGAGACAAACCATATTAAAACCATAAGCATGTAATATAGAGCTTGACCCATATTTCCCATCTCTTTTGGTTGAAAATTTTATTTTATTTGTTTGTTTAGATTTGTGTTTGGAGTTATGAATTTCTCTTCTTATTGTATTATTACTTTAAATGCGTACCATGAATTCTAATATGCAGGGCTTCAGCTATTTTTACAACTATTCTTTTAACTCAGTTCAATTTTTTTACAAGGTCTTTTATATTAAAATGAAATTTCTAGCAGGATATGGTGGTGCACATCCAGCACTTGGGAGTTATTATCTGTGAGTTAATAATAAGCTTAGTCTACAAAGTGAGTCCATGCCCGATCTGGACTGCACAGTGAGACCCTGTCTCAAAAAACAAAAACAAAAACAAAAACAAACAAAAAACAAAACAAAACAAAAAAAACAAAACTCCAGTTTTCCCATCTCTATTTCTAT
>CABHPP010142048.1:0-40385 GCA_902168425.1 Peromyscus attwateri | reverse complement strand
CAGGAAGCAGGCAGTACTTTGGCCTGCTCAGGGTTCTGACAACGTCATCCCACGTAGCCCCGTTTGCATAGCCTGTTTGCGCATGCACCAAGCCCCCTTTAAGAGGTGGGCCCCGCCCATCTTTCTCTCAATCTTTCTCTCCCCGCTCGGAACCTCCTCTCTTCCCCCTCCCCGTCTCTTCTTCTCTCTTCCTCTCAGTCTGCGTCCCTTCTTCCCTTCCCTTAATACAATCCTCTACGTGAGCGCTGTCTGCATGGAGTGAGTGATTTTCCGCCCTGCCCCTTGACTCCACCCGCCAAGCACCAACCCGTGGTGTTTCCCCTACAGCAGAAGCCTGAACAGCATCAGAAGAGAAAAGAGAGGATGCCTCAGCCTTGTCCTCCTGTCGCTCCTCCCCTATCAGGGAACCAGGGTCATCCTCCCTACCCACTGTCCAGCAACCTAAACACATAGGCAAAGATGTTTCTGGAGAAGACACCCGCTGAGGCGGTTTGAAAAGTGCGTATGATGCATTCAACTCTGCACAAACACATTTCGGGACTCAAGGTCCTTAGCAGTTCGCTGACACGGCACAGCATGCCCACCTCATACAGCAGGAATGGTCCTTCGCATTCATGGGGTTAAGTTCTAAATTCTGCCCGGAAGGGGAGAATGAGACTTCTGGGGTTTTTTGTTGTTGTTGTTTGTTTTTTAATGTGCATCTACAAACTAAGTTGATTCGTTGAGGGTCTCAGTGAGCATGGAGTGCTAGGTACAGGGCAGGCCTTCCGTCTCCCAGGTACTCACACAAAGCAGGCTGGCCCAGTCCTCTGTCCTGCTTACCAGACAACCTGTGCCACATCTCAGAGAGAAGGCAGGCAGGGTGGGGCGGGGGGGAGAAACAAAAATGAAGGAGAAACATGCTGTAACTTTCCCACTCCAAGACTGGAGGCATTTATTTCTTGAGCTCACTATTCTTGTTTGCCTTGGACACACGAAACTGTGAAACCTCCCCGGGCTATCACAGACACCTCAGCGTGGTCTCTTGTTGTAGATGAGGGAACTGAGACTCACGGGGGAGGAAGGACCTTCCCAAGCACAAGAATGGATTCAAGTTTCCTGTCTCTCCCAAACCAAAATCTGGCCCCGACACACCTGTGTCGCCCAGGGGAGGCCATTACCGTTGTGGTCATCCACACATGTTGGGAGAAACCATGACCCAGAAAAAGAGGCAACATGGAACCTTCTGACAGACCCGGCAGTGTGTTAAAGGCTCATGGCTAGGACCAAGCTCTGTCACCGGGGCCCCAGCAAAGAAGGCAGGTGAGGAGAACCAGCCTCTAGCCAGTGGGCGTGGTGGCTGTGTCTGAAGAGGGTAGCTCCAGCTCACAGCTGGTGCCAAGTCACGATACAGGGTTTCTCTGTGTAGCCCTGGCTGCCCTGGATCTCACTCTGTAGCCCAGGCTGGACTCAACTCGGAGATCCGCCTGCCTCTGCTTTCCCGAGTGCTGAGATTAAAGGCGTGTGCCACCACCACTTGGCTCGACTTTCAAAGTAAAGAGGAAATCAGATTTTTAACTCTTCCAATTATTAAGCAATGGCAGCAAAAATTGATGAACCTGCGCATCTGACCTGAACCTGGTCAGCAGGCTTCCAGTTGGTAGCCCTGCACATTTAAGTCTCGGGGAAGCTGGAATGGATGCTGAGGCGAAAGTCAGGGGCTTCACTAGGAACCAGACCTGGACCTGAAGCTTGATTTGATAATGTCCATTCTCGGACATGAAATTCAATATATAAAAGATATTTAGAAAGCATAAGCAACTGACTTTGATATACTAGCATACCCCAAATAGAATCTGTAGTGGAATTTGTCTCGTTGGGCTGCAATGAAATGGGCCCAAGAAGGTAGCCAAGGACGGGAGCCTTTACCAGGAAAATCTCAGCATTAGACAGGTGCTGGGTGCCGCAGGAGCATCCAGCTGCATCCAGTGAGCACCTGCCTCGTCCTGGATGCCTGCACCCTTGGGATCTCCATCTCCCAAGGCAGCTCATGCCACTTGCGGACAACTCTCAACATCTGAAAGTCTTCCATACATCTCCATGCAAACTGCCTGTCCTGACCTCCCTCCTGCCCAGGTGTTCTGCCTTCAGGGTTCTGAACACAGTTCTTTTAAAGCGTGATCTTTTTTCACATAAGCAAGCTATGGCCACACCCAGGCCATCATGATCCCTATTTCCTACCTAAGTTTTTTGTTTCTATTTTATGTGGATGGTATTTTGCCTGCATGTATGTCTGTGTACCACATGCATACAGTACTGAAGGAGACCAGAAGAGGGCATTGGATCCCCAGACTGGAGTTAGGAATGGTTGTGAGCTGCCATGTGGGTGCTGGGAATAAAATCCAAGGCCTCTTAACAGCTGGACCATCTCTCCAGCCCCTACAACACTCATTTTAAAAATTACTCTTTGCAAGTGGATATCAGCTTGTTCTAGAAGCATTTGCTGGAAAGACATGCAGGCAAACACTCATGCACATAAAATAAAAATAAATATAAAATGCCAAAATTACAAAAATGAACTCAGAGTGGGTCACAGTCTCAAGCATAAAACGAGGATCCTTTGCTAAAGATCATATCAAAAGAATGAAAAATGGACCAATAACGCTGACAGAACACCTCACCAAAGAATATGCATATTTCACAACGTGCCACTGGGAAGGTGTACTCCAAACCAGTGAGATCACTATACATCAGCGAGACAGCTGAAGTCCAGAACATTGACATCATTGGATAACGCTGAGGCTGTAGACCAGTGGTTCTCAACCTGTGGGCTACGACCCCCTCGGGGGTCTCATATCAGATATCTTGCTTATCAGATATTTACATTGCGATTCATAACAGCAGTAAAATTAGTTATGAAGTAGCAATGAAATAATTTTATGGTTGGGGGGTCACCACAACATAAGGAACCCCAAAGGGTCACAGTGTTAGGAAGGTTGAGAACCACTGCTATAGAGTAACACAAACTGTTTATTGCTGGTGGGCATGGAAGATGGTGTGGCTGTGATGGACACTCTGTCCTTCTCTTTTTTATGTGCATTGTGTTTTGCTTACATGTATATCTGTGTGAGGGTGCCGGGTCTCATGGAATTGGATTTATAGACAGTTGTGAGATGCCATGTGGGTACTAGGAATTGAACCCAGGTCCTCTGGAAGAGCAGCCAATGCTCTCAACCTCTGAGCCATCTCTCCAGCCCCTGTGATGGACACTCTGAAAGGTAACTTGACAACTTCTTACAAAACAATCACACGGTTACCATGCAATGCAGCAATCACACTCCTCGCTGTTCACCTGAGGAGTTGATGTTTTTGGATGTTTATAGTGTCTTTGTCATGCTTGTGAAGACTGAAAAGCAACCAAGACCTTCCTCAGTAGGTGAAGGGGCAAATAAACTGTGGTACCTCCAGATAGTGGAATATTATTTAGTGCTAAAGAAATGAAGGTCTGGGGATTTAGCTCAGTGGATAAAGTCTTTTCCTGGTATGCACAAAGCCCTGGGTTTGACTCCAGGTCTGCATAAACCATGTGTGTAGTTACCGCATGCCTGTAATCTCAGGTCATCCTCACATAGCAAAGCTGAAGCCTTTCTGGGATACATGAGACAGAAGGAGGAGGAGGAAGAGGAGGAAGAGAAGGAGAAGGAAGAGAGGAGGAAGAGGAAGAAAGGTTTTCTCTATGCAGCCTTGGCTGGTTTGGAACTCTCTACATAGGTGGGCATCAAACTCATGGAAATCTGCCTGCCTCTGCCTCTCCAGTGCTGGAATTAAAGGGGTGTGCCACCATGCAACGTGGAGAAATCTAATGCGCATTACAAAAAAGAAGGTAATGTGTAAAAGACATTGTATGATACATGTTTACAAACTCTGGTGAAGGAAAACTATAGGAACAGGGAAAGATCAGTGGTTTCCTGGGATGGGGGCGGGGAGCGCAGGAGATTTTTAGGGAGGCAAAATCATCCTGTGTGACACTATGACGATGGGTATCGGCCATCATGTATTAATCTAAAGTCAAGATTACACAACATCAAGATGACCCCACAGCATTCAGGAGACAGACGCAGGAGAATTGCCACAAGCTCAAGGCCAGTCAGGTCTACAGCGCTTCAGGACAGCCTAGGCTACACTGCAAACCCCTGTCTCTGGGATGTAAACTGGTTATCTACACACGGTGTTGACTGTGATGGCCAACGTCAGCAGAGGCGTCAACAGTGGGGGGCACCCGCGTGGGGGCAGAAGGCGCTCAGGATGTCTGCTCCTCCTGATCGATTTTGGTGAGAACCTTTATGAAAACTCCGAGTAAAGTCATTTTCTTTAAAACCCACCAATGGAGCTGGAGCGATGGCTCGGTGGTTAAGAGCACTTGCTGTTCTTCCAGAGGACCTGAGTTCGGATCCCAGCACCCGTAACAGGCAGTTCACAAGCACCTGGAACGCCAGCTCCTGGAAGGTCCCACAGCCTCTTCACGCACACTCGCACTCTCACACACACACACAAACAAAACAGGAGGTACTGCGGCTTCCTCAGCTGGACCCTGTTCAAATGTGTGAAGTGCAGAGTGTAAGAGCCCTTTAATGGTGGCCATTATTCTTCCAACCATTTCGCACAAGGCTGAAGACCTGGTGAGAGCCATAGCAGGGGCCCGAAACAAAGATACAGTCCAGGTTATGCTGTTCCATTGGTCACTGATTAGCTGATGTCTGATGAAAGCAGGAAGGGGCCGTGGGCGCTGTTAGCCGGCCAGTCACTCACCCAGGTCAGTGTAACTCAGAGAAGACGCATCAATGGGAGAACAAATGCATTCCACAGTGAGGGGGGCTCACCGAGTGTTAGCGCTGCACCAGCTGCGAGGAACAGGTCGCTGCTCTCTCTGCCTCTAGACGCGACAGGCGTTCCATGGAGAGTGTTAAAGCTACGAAGCATTCAGATGCCTAAAGCTTTTCCAGCTGAAGGAGATGTCTTTGGAGAAAACCTCTTGCTCATTTTCCTCAAAAAAACAATTGCTTGATGGAACTTTTTTTTTTTTAAATTCTTAAAACATTATAAAGTTCCAGCCCACCATTTTTCACCTCTTGACTGTATTGGGGGAAAGGAGAACGCACGGCCAGTTGTACCGCCTTTGGACTTCACTGCCAACTGGAGACGTCATAGTTCTATCCCCAGTCATCAGCTTCTCAAAGTTGTAGGCTGTGTCCAAGTAGCTTGTTCGAGACTACGTTCGTTCATTTTGATTACTGCTGAGTGCCCGGGCAATTCTGCTAAAGGCTGCTGGTACACGCAGACGTCATGGCTAGCAAGGCTTATCGATGTGCTCTAGAGAACCCACGTGCCAGATCCTTCCGATGTGTAATGTAGCAAATACCAGGGACTGTTCTCTTCATCTGAGTGGCAGCCTGAACATTCGACAGAGCTATGCATAGCAATCTAAGGAACATTCCAGATGAACAGAAAGTATACCAAGAACACCAGCAGCAAGAGTGGCTTCCATCCTGGCGAGGAGTTTAACGACACAAATATTTCTTCAAGAGAAACATGAAATGGCGGGACTTAGAGACATCAAGAGTGTCTTCCATCCAAGTTTGTGTCACCGAAAAGGAAAATGGTCGCGTTAGGTTTCTGCTCTCTGAACTCTGGCCATGTGGTACTAATCAGCCACCATCGAGTGATGGACAGAATGGATAATCTCCTTCATGCTTCTGCCCCAGAGGGAGCACTCAGCCAGGGTACAGAAGGTCTTGTTTCCCATGGGGGGAAATCTATGGTTCCAAACCATGCCCGTGTCTATTATAAATGACTGAAATATTTGTTTCTTTTCTTTCATAATTTCATCAAAATGAAAACGACTGTAGCCAAACTTGACCTTGGTTTTTGATGAGGCTGTAGGTAGACAGGCCAGAAAATTCCTAGGAACTCTACACAAGACCCATTTGAGGTAGAATTGTTTTTTTGTTTTTTGTTTTTGTTTTTCAAGACAGGGTTTCTCTGTGTTACAGCCCTGGCTGTCCTGGAACTCACTCTGTAGACCAGGCTAGCCTCAAACTTAAGGTAGAATTCTACAGATGCTAATCTGCCTTCAACTTCTGCCATTTTCAGAAACCCACCCCAGCTCCCAGCATGGAGCCCACAGGCTTTGAGGCAGACATGGCTCACCCTGGTATGTTCATGTGATCGTGTGAGATGAAAAACTACTCAGCCCATGAGCACCTGCTGCTGCTGGTGATGAAGGGCTGCAAGAGAGAACGCTGGCAGGAACCAGGGACCATACCCTGGAACAAAACTCCACAGCAGATCCCCCCAGGAGGACTGGCCCGGAGCAGAAATTGGGGTCAACACTAAGGACTGATAGAGGGGTCCTCTTCATCATATAGAGAGGCCGCTTCTGAACCATAGCCATTCCAGGAGCAGTAAAAATAAAGCTGGGCTTTGTTTGAAAGGCCCACAAACTGCCACCATGCTCCTATAAAGTCACCAGTGAATTGAATTTCAAAGCTATACGACTCTGTAATTCAGTCCTCTGGACCATGTACAGAACAAACCACAGGATCTTATACATAGGAGGTTTGCTATCAATATCTGTGGACAGAACCCTGCCAACAGAAGCTGGGGGCCAGGGCTGGTGAGTTAGCTTCTGTTTGATCCCAGGAACCCACGGTGGAAGGAAAGAAGGACAATTTGCAAAGTTGTCCTCTGACCTTCACACACTCACTGGAGCACACGCATGTGCGCGCACGCGCACACACACACACACACACACACACACACACACACACACATGAAAACTCTGTGGGTCAGTTTCCTACTGTCCACTTAAAACGCATGTAAAGATAATCTTAATGAAATCCTTTGACTTCTAGAAAAGACTGTCCCGTAGCCAAATCCTTGCCCCAGAATACCTGAAGTGTAAACAGAATCCTCTCCTCCCCAGGAGACTGAGCGTGCACAGTCATCCTGAATGCCAGCACGGCTCTGGAAATACTTTGTAAGGAGGACTGGGTGAGAGGGTGCATTGTGACGATCCGTTTCTTTATAAGCCAAAAGCTCATAGCTACATTTTCTGGAGAACTCCATTTTATCAGCGACTCACATTCAAATGCCATTTGTCCAGACCATGTCAAGAGTGGATCCAAGGGGATGACCTCACATCAGTGTCATTTACCGGGGAAGCTTGCTCTGGCTGTGACCAGAGCGAGTGGCCCAGCTACCCTGACAGGATTTAAGCGTCTCTCTGACTACTCTTCCCTGTCCTTTGCCCGGCATCAAGACTGAGTGCATTCCCCAAAGCTGCCAGCTCTCTGCTTCCGCATGGCTTTCCTGTCACCCTCTCTCCTGCTGTGAGGCACACACCACCCCTCAATGGCTTCCCTCCTCCAGTCAGGCCCCTCCTGTCTCCTCTTCAGGGAAAGACTGCCGGTTTTATCCCTGTAGCTGCAGGCGTCCATTGCTCTCTGCAAAGCCTGCTGTGACATTCCTGTTTCTTCCCTCATTCAGAGAACAGTGAAGCAACTGGGTGAGGAGTGGGGAGAGATGGCACTCTATAAACACAACCATTTGCTTACGTGAAAGGAAATTTTAACAACCGTAAGACGTTACGTTAGCGGAAGTGTTAATGTGCCAGCCAACTCAGTTAAGCCAACTAATGTCGTTAAACAAGGTTACTTGAATAATCAGTTCCCTGAATGCTGTGTTCTAGTGGAAGCCTTGGTGGATGGCTGCAAGTGGTGGGTGTGGTGATAACTGGTGTTCTGTAGGCTACTGGATGCTCCGTCCGCATCAGAGCTTAGCTGGTGACTGTGCCTGGGAAACGGGGCACTCTACAGTGTCCTAAACGCATGTTTGCTCCTAGTTCATGTGCTGTATTTGGCAGTAAATAGGAAAAGCTATACATGCTTGAGTCTTTTTCTCTAGACCCCTGGGGCTGCACAGCTGCCTTTCAAAACACACCTACAAGGTTTCTCATCTTTATAAGATTCGAGAATGAAGTGCCAACTCATCTGTAGATGCTCATCAGGGGCAGCAAGTTGCCACACAAAAGGCTTCCTAGTCTATGAGAAGGAAGGGATGGGCAGTTAGTGTGTAGTGAAAAAGGCTGGAATTCATTAACCTCAGAGGTAATATCTGCATTAGTGGAGACAAGCTTTGTGCCCAACAAGTAAAATGCATCTCTGTGGGAGTGGTCAATAAAAATGGAAGAAGCCCCAATTATCTCAGAAGAGAATTAAAGTAACAAAAACAAAAAATACACGAAAGTTTTGGCAACACGAGAGTTCCAGGTGATTAGGAGGTTGTTGTCATGTTGGCTTTAAGAAGTTCTATGAGACCAATGACAACCTCTAGAAAAAGACATCGAAGCAGGCGATAAACCCACGACACGGTGGCTACTGTTTCCCCACCCAGCCCATGACAGACGTCAGTAATTAGTGCTGGCACATTTTCTTACTAATCCAAATGTATCCTCAGCATCAGGTTTAACACAGTATTCCTTCCGTACGGCGGGTGTTAGGCGGTTCGTTTATCCATGGAACAAAGGACCTTGGCTATGCATTTGAATTTACCAAGACAACACACTGCAGACGTAAACAGTCAAGACAGTCCTGGACCTTTACCCTCTCGGCATTTGCGTTAACCAGTGGTTTGCCGTCCAAAGTAATGGCTTCATGCTGGTTGCTGTTTAATAGTTGAAATGGGAATGACTATGAGTAACAAAGTTTCTCTTCAGTGGTAAAAGGGAAATGGAGTGGAGGGTACACACTGGAGTTGCTGATTCCATGAACTCCTGAGAGCTATTGAACGGCATAGGAGTCAAGGGGAACTGGCTGAATACTGTTTTACTAGGAACTAAGACGTTACTACTACTATTATTATGGTTATTAATTTCAGTGTCTGCTTGCAAGCGGGTCTCTTCCAAACCCACAGAAGAAAGGCTGATGATGAGTTCTAGTGTGGATGGATGCTCTTTTTCCCCTCCCCTTTCTCAAAGAGACAGAGGAAGTCCAGGACCTACCGCAAAGCACTTTCTGTCTCAAGTGGAGGAAGGAACAAATACCCCATAGGATATGTTCCATAGAACCAGAGAAAGAAAGTGCAAAGCTTGGAATGCCCAGCCCCCAGGCACTACATCTGCCTTCCCCTGGGCCTGCATGGCTCCCCGGAAGCTGTTCAATCTGCACCTTTCCCATCCACCTCATTTCCTGCCTGCCACTCTCTCCTCCCTCCTTAGAAGAGAGTGGCCTCACCTGCAGTTCCCTGGCCACAGCTACTCTTAGTGTTTGGTGGGTTGTTGGCAAACTCTAGGTAGTCTAGACCCCACAGTGCGCTAACCCTGGAAGATGACCAAACCATAGGAATAGAATTTGAGGAGCGGGGACGTAAAAGTGGTTCCGTCCAAATCATGCTGACAGCTAGGCAGAGTGTGGCTCACTCCTGTAACCACAGCTACTTCCAATGGCCGAGGAGGAAGGTTACAATTTTGAGACCTGTCTGGGCTACACTGTGAGTTCAAGGCCAGACAGGCAACTCAGCGAGGGCCTGTCCCCCAAATACAAAAGGGATATAGCTCAATGATAGTGTGCTTGGCTAGCATGCCTAAGGTTCTGGGCTCAGTCTCAGAGGGGAAAAAAGATTCCAATTGACAGTTGCTGGAAAGTGGTCACTGCCAGCATCTTACAGATGACTGTCTCCTAAGACTGGTCCCGAATCTGGGTGACTACATGCCCTGCTCAGGACCTTAATGCAAGACCTATTTATCCCACCAGGAGGAAGATTCACATTGGGTATTTTTTTTAAAGGTTTATTTATTTATTTTATGCGCATTGATGTTTTGCCTGATGTATGTCTGTGTGAGGGTGTTGGATTCCCTGGGACTGGGGTTACAGACGGTTGTGAGCCGCCATGTGGGTGCTGGGAATTGAACCCGGGTCCTCTGCAAGAGCAGCCAGTGCTCTTTAACTGCTGAGCCATCTCTACAGTCCCTCACTGATTAATTTAAAAGAGAAAGCTGTTCAAGCATAACCCCCAACACTTTGTGGGGTGTGTGTGTGTGTGTGTGTGTGTGTGTGTGTGTGTGTGTACACCCAGGGCTTTAAACTTGCCACTGGTTTGTATTTATCCCCAGCTCCCCTAAAACATTTTATAATTCTAACACATAGGAGATTGCATTGTGCTGACGGACCACCACCTTGCACCATAGACTGAGCATCTCAATGGTTAACACATGGATCCTATCACTCAGTCTGTTCTGATGTTGTGGAAGTCAACTAAATAGACAAGAGTCTCTTCTCACAGAGCACATTGAACTCACTGCATCTTGAAAATTCTGGTCGAAACTGAGCACTAAAAATCCATTAAGATCTGTTTCGCAGGTTCCTGCATTTAGGCTGGTAGCCCTCTGCACCCATTTGTGCCACATTTCCTAGGAAAACCATATTCTCACCCAGTCCCAGTAGACCTCGGACCCACTGCCAAACAAAAGCGAAGAGAACGTGGGAGGTCGACAGCTTACCACTGACAAATATGTAGATGGCGGACTCTGTTCTCTTCTTCTTGGAAGCAGATTTGGGGAGGTATCCGCAGGTGTAGAGGCCCGTGTGGTTGGCCTGCGCCATGTTCAAGGTCAGGGTGCTGCAAAATTGTCTGTTGTGCCTCCCACAGGCAGATCTAGTGACACTCAGCCTCTTCTCCTCCTGACTCACTGCTGCAGGCAGAGACCATGAGTGGACTGCCTCCCCCCTGCAACCAGACAGAGCAAAGCCGTCAAGGCTGGGGCCAGGCTCAGAACCGGGTCTCAGGAAGTACTATTCTGAGGCCTCCTGGGTGTCCAGCTGCTCCGTTAAGAACAAAGCACATATTCTAAGGGGCTCTGGGACCATGGTCAGGACAAAGAGGTGACGATATTTGGGCATCATTCCCTCCAGGTGCGGGAAGCTCTCCCCTCCATGGGACAAATTCTCTCTGTGAAGCTTAATTACAGGAGCCCCTGCGGCTCTGCCCCTCTCCCTCCTACTCTGAGAGGTGACCTCTCCATCAGGGAGTCAGTGGGGTTGATTTGGGAATGGTGAGATTACGACACCCACACCCATGCTACTCACCTGCACTTGAGAAAGAGAGTCTGGCCGGCTTGTATGACGTGCTGAGTGCCTTTTAAACTCAGTTCAGGTCCTTTTAATTTCGACCCTGAACCATATCCTGTAAAACAAAAAAATGTAAATGTGTTATTTGTAAGTGGTTTTATTACCTCTTCTAAAAGATTGCTTTTTTTTTTTCTTTAACTTAGTCACATATGCAGTAGGACTCACTGGATGCAAAGTTTCTGGTTTTGCTTGTTTGTTTGTTTCTGGAGACAGGGTCTCGCTAAGTAGCCCAGGCTGGCCTAGAACTCACCGCAAACCTCGTGCCTCTACCTCCCAAATGTTGGGCTTGCAAGCGTGAGCCGCCATGCCTGGCTGTGGCTTCTGGATGTCATTCATTCATTAGTTGAGCAATATGTGGGGCCAGCCATTGAGTCATTTTTCTTCCTAAACTTGTTTCCTCATTTGGAAAACTATTTTTAGACTCAAAGTCAGTTTTAGAAGCTACTTGGTCTGTCTTGCATAATCTGTGTCTTGCACAATCCTTCTAGAGTGGTCCAGTTAAATGGATTGTCCACTCTTACACGGCATCTGACCAGCCCACTTCAGATCACTGTGCAGCAATAAAACAAGACACGTGTGAGTGGATTAGGATCTGTGTACCTTTACACAATGCACTAACGACGTCCATTCCAGGGACTGTGTGAGCCTGGATATCTCTGTCTCTCTGTCCCTCTCTCTCTCTGTCTCTGTCTCTCTTTGTCTTTCTGTTTCTTTGTCTCTCCCCCCACCCCCAACTGTACTGGATGCTCTTGCATATCTGACTCCCATTTGAACTCTCCGAGTCACATGACACTTTGAGCTATGGTCTATACAGATTGAGCCTCTCTCAGCCCTCAGAATAGCATCTAAGGGGCTACAGCCTCCTTCCTCTACCCTCCCTAGTTCCCCCTTCTCCCTCCTTCAACCCCTAGCCCTCCATTTCCACTTCTTCCCCTAGCTCCCCATTTCCACTTCTCCCTCCTTCTTCCCCTAGCCCGTTTCCTCCTTCTCCCTCCTTCTTCCTCTAGCCCCCCATTTCTGCTTCTCCTTCCTTCTTCCTCTAGCCCGTTTCCTCCTTCTCCCTCCTTCCTCTTCCCGACCACTGTAATGACAGGTAAAAGGCAAGGTTGGGGGCCAGGGACAGTGATCCCTAGGAAAGACTAGGGATTGGGAGAGAGGGAGTCTTGGGGCTGGATACATTTATCACCAATCTTCGTGAGTATATTTACTTGAAAATGGGTCTTCACGGTAGAAGTTAAGGACGAAACTTGAAGTCCTCTAGATCCCCTGTCAGGTCACAGATCTGAGGTCTTTGTGTCAAATCTCAGGGCCACCCGACTGTGATCGCGAGTGTCTCTCTGGGGTCCTAGTGTCTTAAAGACTACACGACTCTTTAAAACTCCATATTGCATAGGTAGCTCGCTTTCCTTCTTCCCAAGGGCATGGCCTTAGTTTGCTATCCCTTAGCATCCAGGCTCTACCGCCACGCCGCCGGCTCTACCGCCGCGCTGGGAGTGCAGGGTCAGAACCATGGCATACAGGAAGCTGACTCACCGCCCACCATGGGGCACAGGCCCCCAGCATAACTGCTGTCAGAAAGTATTCTCTTGGGTATATGGTTTCAAAGGAAGATATTAAGTGAACCTTATGTTCTCTAAATGTTGCTGGTGGTAAAATTAATATTTTAGAAGGCATTTCAATTGGCAAGAGTTACTGGTATTAAATTATTAACAGATTAATTGGCAGGATGCTAATGGCTGTAAATAAATCAAATCCACTGCTTCCTACAGAGCTAGTTATTCTTCCACAAAACCCCAAAGACGTCAACCCACCTGGGTAAGAACAAACTTCATACTCTATTCATCTTTTTGAGTCTCCTGATGCAACGACCCCCGAGAACAGGAGATTTTCCTAAAGCCGCAGCTCGCGGTTGGTAACACCTACCCTAAAAAAATTCCAGGCCAGAACTGTCTCTGGCCTTCTTGTGCCATGGAACTTTGGGGATTTAATTGAGCAATTGTCTCTGTGCTGGGAAAGGCCCGGCACAGCTTCCTGCGGAAAATTCCGGCATTACTTGCAATTATCTGCAGTCTAGGTAGACTTGATAAAGCCCTCCCTGAAGGAGAGGCCGTGTGAAGAAACCTCCGTCTTCCTAACTGAGGGTTCCCCATTGTACCAGTCTTTCTTTGAGGGTGACTTAGAAGGGCAATGCCTCGACCCTTGTCAAGGGAACCTATAGCTTCACGGCGCATGCCTGCCATTGACTTGCTGTCCTTAACTTCTACCGTGAGGAAGTGCCATTGAGAAAGTCCCTTAAGTGTCTTCTCTGCACTCTGCACTGTTCTCTGACTCAGACACCACCTGAGTGAGGGATTAGAGACACTGGAGGGAAATGGGGTTACTGGAAAGTTTAGGCAAGAAATGCTAAGAAAATAAGATTTCAGGATGTAGCTTGTCATCACTAACATCAATGAATTCTTCATTTGGAATAAAGAAACTAGATAACATAGCCGTTTTGGAAATGGAGAAAGAGCTAGAGAGATGGCTCAGTGGTTAAGAGCACCGACTGCTTTTGCAGAGGACCCAGGTTCGATTCTTAGCACCTACATGGTGGCTCACAACTATCTGTATCTCCAGTTCCAGGGGATCTGGCAACCTCTGCTGGCACCCATGTGGCACACAGATATACATGCAGACAAAATACCAATATACATAAAATAAAAAATACTTTTAAAAAGTTGTTTAGAAAAGGAAAAAAGTATAAGGATACTATATTTCTGAGTTGGTGGCTACTTTAAGGCCCTTCTTCAGTGGACAGGAAACTATGGTAACATGAGGATTAACAGGAACCAGATATGGCGGTACCTGTCTATAATCCCAGCATAGGGAGAGGCTGGAGCCGGAGGATTGTGAGTTCGAGGTCAGACTGGGCCACACAGTGAGATCCAGTCTCAAGAAACCAACAACTATAGCTTAACAGAAAACTAATAAGGAAAAAAAAATTCTCTAATGCTTCTAGAAAATATTATTAGTCCTTCAAACATTTCTTTGAGGCAGTTGAATATCCACGTCCGAGCAATGAAAGTCCAGGTGCCGAAATGTACCTGCTCCTGCTGCTCATCAGACGCTTGCTGTGTCATTAGTGATACCCAGAGTAGACACATTCTTGCTCAGGGGCTCCCTCAGTACCACAGAGGTGGGCTGCCCATTTTAATAATAACTCCACAAAATGTTCCATTTTTCAAGGGTGGAGTACTCCATGTTAATGATTCCCTGTTGTAAAGCTTGGGTGGGTATCAAAACTTTCCACTGTTTGCCATAGTAGCCTTATCATCTGGACTTTTAAAAATATTTTTTCTCTCTCATCACCAAAGCCAACTGTGGTATGAGACAGAAATCTTTTTGCATCAGGAAAAGTATTGCTTAGCATAAGAGTGGAAAATCTCAGTGTGGCCTAGGACAATGGGCCTCGTTGTGTGTGTATTTATTAGGGTCAGCCACTGTAGCTAAGAGCACTAAAACCAACAGACAAACAAACAAACAAACCAGCCTGTTGAGCTTGGCACAGTGGCTCACACTTTTAATCCCAGGACTTCGGAGGCAGAGGCGAGTGGGTCTCTGTGGGTTCGAGGCCAGCCTGGTCTGCAAAGTAACACCCTTTCTCAAAAAGAAAACAACATGAACAGCCCGTCCATTTGTTCTTACAAAACACTGATAACTTTATATTGATCTTTTCTGTCTCTCTTCCGACATGCTCAAGGTCAAGGGGACACACCTCCACCCTCACTTTTAAATCATTATGCAAAATGGACCGCAATCTTTAACTTCAGCAGAGAGACCGAGTGGATCCCAAGCAATGTATGGCTTTATTGTGAAACCAAATCCAGGATCAAATGGAGTCTCCCTCGAAAGTTCTTCAAGGCTGCATGACGGATTTAAAAGAAGGAACTTCCACAGAGGTCATTGAGGCCTAGACAGCCTTGTCATCACTTAAAATAATTTAAGAAACTGAAGAGATGACTCAGTGGATAAGAACTCTAGCTGCTCTTGGAAAGGGCCAGGATTTGGGGCTCAGCACCCACAGCAGATGGTTCAAGATCAACTCTAACTCCTGTTCCAGTGAATCTGACGCCCTCTTCCGGACTCCAAGGGCACCTGCACTCACATGGGGCACATACAGAGGCACAAACATACACATAAAAATAAATCTTTCAATAAAGATTCTATGTAGACTGACTGAAAGCGTCTTCAGAAAACTGCTCATTTTGGCGATTTAAATAAAGTGTGCTTGCTTGTTGAACATAGCGTGAAGTCAAGTCCTTCAGCTTCTCTTCCAAAAATGTCAGCACAAGCCCCTCTTACACAGAAATCACAAGATTATTCTCTTTTAGGAAGGTCTTTTAGTCAATATAATACCACACTTTGGTCCACATTGGAAAGTACGCACCATTGTGAGGATACAGGCCTCGTAATGGCATGTCCTGCTTACTTTGTACACATAGTCTATGGTGTTCACACAATAAGGACTTTGTCTAAATGTATTCCTTAGGATGCTCCTTGCCATGAAGCAATGAACAACTGAGTACATCACGAAGTATCCTTTCTAATTTGAGTCATCGACCACCTCCCTTCCTGACCCTGCTCCTAACTAACCCAGTGTGGCCACAAGCAATCCACTTAAGCATCTGAGGTGAGAATCATTGGTACAACCTCTTCCAGCCTCTGACCTCTGTGACCTTTGACTCTGAGGTCACAGCTATTGATCATCACAAATTAGAAAGCTCATGTTTAGGCTGGGCATGGTGGTGCACACCTTTAATCCCAGCACTTGGTGGGTGAGGCAGGTAGATCTCGGAGTTTTAGGCCAGCCTGGTCTACATACTGAGTTCCCTCCTTATATGTTCACATAAGCAGGGTAGAGAAATCAGGAGCCGGGACGCTGCTGATAGGATTTTAACACGGTGCAGCCATCTTGGGAAACAGCAGCCACTTAAAAGCCCCAATACTAAGTTAACCATGGGTTTAGTGGATTTTCCACAATTACAAAGAACTGAAAACACATGACCATAACAAACTCAGACATAGAGCACGTGCTGCTCCTGCAGAGGACCCAAGTTGGTTCCCATCACACACATCAGGTGGCTCACAACCACCTGTAACTCGAGTTCCAGTTGATCTGATACCTCTGATCTCCCAGCACACACACACACACACACACACACACACACACACACATACACACACACACACACACACTCACTCACGCACACTCAAACACATAAACACACACATTCACACATGTTCATACATACACACACATACACACTCACTCACTCACGCACACTCAAACACATAAACACACATGCTCATACACACTCACACACACACACATACACACACACAAATGTGCACATACAGTTGTAGGCAGAAATCTCTTAAGAAAATTGTTTCATCTTATATTCAAATTCTTGGTTTTTGCCAGGTGTGGTGGCACACACCTTCAATCCCAGCACTCCACAGGAAGAAGCAGGCAGATCTCTGTGAGTTAGAGGGCAAGTTGTTTCACATAGTGAGTTGCAGGCCAGCCATGGCTACATAGTAAGGCCCTATCTCAAACAAAACAAACAGAAACAAAACAAAAAATAAAGAAGAACCTGACTTCTAATTTATTTGTTTTAACTCAAAGCTTTGTATATAGATTTATTTCAGATGTGAAACATCTGCTTCCCATTTTGCATACTATGTTTCCAATAGAACATAATCCTACATGATAAATGGCCTCTTTATCTAAATATAATTCAAATATCGCATTTCAAAAAAATTGAACTGAAGACAATGAGCCATTTCCCAAGGTTATGTGAGGTCAATTAAACACAATTCATAATAAAAGAAGGTCCCCCCTTCGAAATGGATCTTATTAAAAGCCCACATCCTATAGTCTGAATATCAAAGAACCTTTGTGGCTGGTGGTGGTGGGGCCATATGGGGGGTGGGGTGTGTGGGGGACAACTGTAAATTTCTAGAAGCTACTGAAATTTGTAGCTGAGAAGCTAATTCCTCCAGAGCTCTTGAATTTAATAACTTTCAGTCTTAGTTCCTGGGTCATGCTTCTGTCCTAGAGTTTACAGATGGTGGACGTGAACACCATGAACAGATGGTGTGACTTTGTGACTGGAAAGTGCACCAGTTCTAATCGCTGTGTTGAGACAACTGGGCGGGCCTTCCCGTCTCATTCCCAGGAAGATGGAGGGAGGCTGTGGGGCTCATTGTTTCACCTGCACACAAACTACACACAAGGTGAGATTTGTGTGGCGTGAGAAAGTATGAAGTCCCGGCTGGGAACCCAAATTACATTTTCAAACATGGAGTTTCTCCTTCCAAACAACGGTCTTAGTTTATCTCTTTGTTTTTGGTGCCTCGTGCATACTAAGGACTGGCGCTATCACTTCCTGGGACCCAGGCCCCATGTGTTATAAATGGCCTTAAACCAAGGAACAAAGTTAAAGCCAAGATGCTCACCTGAACACGCAGTCAGAGTGCCTGCTGCGGCTTCTCTGTTTAAACTGCTGGCTGGGGGGAATGGGATCAGTTTTGCCATTTTTTTTTTTTTAATTACACTATTCATTCAGCTTAGAGGAAGGGAAAGCCCTTCCTTAGCTGGGATTCCCAAAATGAATTCTGTTTAGGACTAGCCGGAAGCTGAGACTCAGTGCTGTGACTAATCCTTATGGAGAGGAGATGATTCATGACTCTCTGATGGACATCTTTACCGCACAGAGCGAGCATCTCAGACGCAGGATAACTGCGGTACTTAACTGCTTTTCAGGCCCACAGGGGGCCTTAAATGTCTACAGAGCTGCTGTTCAGAAACCAAGTATGTAATTTGTGGAAAACTTTAAATCCCGGTGACCTGCTGTTCACCTTAGAGTCCTTCTAGTATATTCAACTTATTTTCACACTAAACCCCTGGGGAAAATTCACTAGTTTCTGGCAAGTTTTTGCTATTTCTAGGTAATCCTCAAATCATTAGACTCAAATAATGAACTCTGGCATTTTTGTATTTATAGAGACTTAAAGTAGCATATATTGTTTGCATCTTGACTCCAGGTGCCAGGAGTCAAGTCAAGATGTTATCTAAGGAGACCAGGAAGACGGACAGCTTGGTGGGTAAACGTACTCTCTTGTACAAATCTGATCATTTCAGTTTGTTCTCTGGAACTCTGGTGGGAGGAGAAATGAGTCCCAAAAGTTGTCCTCTGACCTCTATGTGTGCTGTGGTATGCATGTATCCGTATGTACACACACGCACGCACGCACGCACGCACGCACGCACGCCCTCGCGCGCATTTGAGTTTGTGTGAGTGTTATGTGTGTGGTGTTGGTGCAGAGGTTCTCTATGGTCTTGTGAATGCTAGTTGGGCACTCCACCCTCAGATTATCCTTCCGTACCCACAATTCACATTTTAGTTGTTGGCCGGTGAAATCCCTATGTAGGTATTTCAGGCCACAGCACAGGGACATTAGCTGAAGCGGCAGTGTCCAAAATGATCTGATCTGGTACAACGTCACTTCCATCCACAGACTGTTGAACTTATTCATTTTCCCTTCATCTTCATAGAAATTATTAAAAGAAAAAACATCTGTGTGTTTTAAAATGTTTACTGAAGAAAACTCCTCTACCCACATCACACTCTCACTGCTGATGCATAGCGGGGCCATGTCTGCAGCGTGTCTCCTGGAGCTTTTTTTTAAAGCTGGACACTGGTTTCTCTGAGGGTCACAGGTTAACCTTCATCCATCATTATCCCTGTCAGCAGCTAGCATCAGGAGCCTACCCTTCCAATGACCTACAGCCACGCACAGCTTCTTTTCATGTGACATCGGAATTAATTGGGTTGACAGGGGGAAAATGTCACTTTGACCAAGTGGCTACCTTTTCCCCAGATGTTCTCCTCCCATGAACTGTTCTTTTATTGAATGAAACCACCCTCCATAGAGTCCACCAATGTGTCATTTCATCTTACCACTCCATGTCACAGAAGGGTCACGATCTGGTTAGCAGGACATGAAGCATGGTTTGTATCGAGCGGGGAAACCCGCCAGCCCCTCCTCTGTTTATACAAAGGGACCGTGAACAGAGACAGATTTAAAAAAAAAAGCATCAGGTGGGTTTTATGTTAGAGTCACCTCTGTTTTCCTTGTCAATAGCAGGGAGTTTGATCCATTGGTTCATCCCCCACCAGCTTACATTCTTTGCCAACGCCACTGCTCAGAGCACTGTGGGGAAGCTGGGCCCTGACGCCATGCCTTACAGAATGGATCACAGTCACTGATAAATGCTGTGCTATTGTTCAAGTTGAAAATCACGTGTTGTTTTAGGCAGGAAGACATACATTTTCCATAAGACCGACACCTGAAATGACCACAGTGGCTGGTGACGGGTCAGGGGTGCTGTCTCAGCAAACACATAATAAATGTGAAAGTAAGTGTGCCACGCTTCTGTCAGTTGGTGCACCTGCACGTTCCAGTGAGAATCACAACTCTATACAGTTCTGTACAGTGATCCAGAGTCAGTCACAGAATGCTGTGGATGAAAGAGCAATGGGGTGGATTTGTACTGTTAGGCATGGTAGTCATCGTCGTAAAATGCCCGAGGTGTCGTAGGTATCAGACGGATAGTGCTCAGTTATTTAGAATTGTAAACTCCAGTTTGGTTAAAGGTATTCTCCATGACCTCTGGAAGCAACGACTTACTCGTCTGAAAGCGGAGGGGGATACATACACCGCCCAGAGTTCACCCTGCATTTAGTCTCCTCCATTCCTTACTGTTCAATGGCAAAGTCTCAAGCACATATAGACCATGACAACAGCTAGGCTAGAGATGGCTCAGTGGTCTAGAGCACTGGCTACTCTTCAAGAGGACCAGGGTTCAGTTCCCAGCACCTACATGGCACCTCAACCCATGAGTAACTCCAGTTCCAGTGGATCAGATGCCCTCTCCTGGCCGCCATGGGTACTGCATGCACATGGTGCACACACATACAGGCAAAACACCCACACGCATAAAATTTTAAAATTTGCTAAAGCACATTTTATTCTGAATCTAAATTAATACCTCTCTGTGTAATAAAATGAAGAACACAGGCTGTCATGCACGCATGTGTCCAGGCAGGCAAGCATGTACTGAGCTATCCATGCAAGTAAAAAAAAAAAACCAGAAAAGATTAGTATAGCCAACACAAAGTTTCCTCTATTTTCTTCAATAGCTCCAGCTTTATAATCTAGAGTCCTTTGGGGTTGACGACTGATAAAGGAGATGTTTTAAATCCATTCATTAAGAGGAAATTGAGACAATCTCTGTCTGTGTAGCCAAACCCTCTGACCTTTGAGACTTAAGTGACCAGGGGTGGCAAAAACATGATCTATCACATGAGAACTGAGATTTTGAAAGCTTCCACAGCATAGTATTTCTAGCCTCGTTTTTTTTTCTTTTTCCATTTTCATATGTGTGTGTGTATGCCGTGCATGGTTATGTATGTGCATGTTTATATGTGTGTGTATGGACATGCATGTGGGTTTGCCTACATATGGGTTCATGTGCAGATGGGGCCCAAAGTTCATGTCCAGAATCATCCTCAATTACCTGTCTACTTACTCACTGGGGCAAGGCTTCTCAACCAAACACAGAGCTCACTCATATGGCCCATCTCTTTAACTAGCTTGCTCTGGAGAATCTCCTGTTACTGTCTTCCAAGGCTGGAATTACAGGTCAGTCACCATGCCTGCCTGCCATTTCCATGAGTTCTAGGGACCCAAACTGTGGTCCCCATGTGTGTACAGCAAGCACTTGAACCACTGAGCTACCTCTCCATGTTTACACACACACACACATACATACACACACACACACACACACACACACACACACACACACACACACACACATATATTTTTTTTCTGAGACAGGGTTTCTCTGTGTAGTTCTGGTGCCTGTCATGGATCTCGCTCTGTAGACCAGGCTGGCCTCAAACTCACAGAGATCCTCCTGCCTCTGCCTCCCGAGTGCTGGGATTAAAGGTGTGTGCCACCACCACCCGGCCCATATATATATATGAATTTGTGTTTTTAAACAGTCTCCCTATGGTGTTCGGGCTGGCCTAGAACTCAATGTGTCACCAGCGGGAGTGGAACCCAAGTCTTCAGGCCTCCACCCCTCAGTCCTGAGATTATAAGTAAGCATCCCCACAACTAGCTCAGAGAGTTTATCTAAACATACAGAGAGAAGGGAAACTAGTCATCAGGATTGTGTTCTCTTTTTGTATTTTGTGAATTAATTAATTTATTTATTTATGTGTGCACGATATGTCATGGTGGGTGTGTGTGAGTGTGTGTGAGTGTGTGAGAGTGTGTGAGTGTGAGTGAGTGTGAGTGTGTGAGTGTGTGTGAGAGTATGTGAGTGTGAGTGTGTGAGTGTGTGTGTGAGTGAGTGTGTGAGTGTGTGTGTGAGTGTGTGTGTGAGTGTGTGTATGTGTGTGTCAGAGGATAGCTTGCAGGAGTTGGTTCTCGTCCTCCATTACATGGGTCCCGGGGATTGAACTCAGGTTGCCAGGCTTGGCAGCGGGCACATTTATCCACTCGAGCCGTCTCTCTGGCCCGGACTGCTTTCTTGAAAGCATTTATAACGCAGCACTGACAACAATGAAGCATATCCACACTGTTCTCCTGGGGCCAAACCAACACCCCTGTGAGGCCCACGCGTATCCTAGGCAAGGGTTCGACCACTGAGCCCCACCGCCAGCCCAACAATGATTTCTCTTTAAATTCTCTTGCCCCCTGAAACTCTACCTTCCTTGACCTCTTTGCTGAGAGGAGAAAACTGCCTTCTCTTCTTTGATCCACAGATGTTTTTAGCCTGGGGTCCACCCTGCCACCAGGAAAAAGCCACAACGAGACATTTGATGTCACGCTGTGGTTTCTGCAACAGAGCGTCATGGCAGACATCTGTGGGAGACTCAGCAATGGGGAGAGTATCGGACGACTCTCAGGTGAGGTGCACCAGCCAGGACTAACATTCCACCAAGCGCTGGTCATCTAGTCCAGTGGTTCTCAACCTGTGGGTCGTGACCCATTTGACAAACCTCTATCCCCAAAATTATTTACATTATGATTCATAGCAGTAGCAAAGATACAGTTATGAAGTAGCAATGAAAATAATCTTATGGTTGGGGGTCACCACAATATGAGGAACCGTATAAAGGGTCACAGTGTTAGGAACCACTGCTCTGGTCTATACCATGGATGGGTCAAAGGAAGAGGAGACAGCTTTCGACCAGAATGTTCTGACCCAAGGTAGGGAACACAGTGGTATCACCTGGACTCTTGGACTGTGTTGGTGTACATAGGTTCTGTGCTGGGAACCTTCACCTGCGGAGAGACGCTTAGCCTGAGAGTCCATCTCCAGGACAGCATCTCCTGGAAGCCAATTCTTCCATCAGTCCTAGGTCTGGTGTCAATCAAGAGAACATAGCCAGCTCAGCCCAGGCCAAGAAAATGGGCTGAACCCAGAGGATGGCCAATGAGGCAGAAAAGCAAAGCACCACACACACACATTGGGAGAATTATTGCCACTCCTGGGTGTGTTCAGTCAACTCTTCCATTTGCACATTCACACGCCACACACAGACATTCACAGAGACATTCACAGAGACATTCACATAGATATTCACATTCACAGAGACATTCACACGCCACACACAGACATTCATAGAGACATTCACATAGACATTCACATAGATACTCACATTCACAGAGACATTCACATAGATGCTGTGGATGATTGTTTGATAAATAAAACACTGATTGGCCAGTAGTCAGGCAGGAAGTATAGGCGGGACTAGCAGAGAGGAGAAAGGAAAGGACAAGAAGGCAGGGAGGGGGAGACACCAGCTGCCGTCCAGGGAGCATCATGTAGAGGCAACAGGTAAAGCCACGGAACACGTGGCGACATATAGATTAACAGAAATGGGCTGAGTATAAGAGTAAGAGCTAGACAATGGTAGGCCTGAGCTAATGGCGGAACATTTTAAATAATATAAGAGTCGGTGTGTTTATTTTATAAGTGGGCTCCAGGACTGGCAGGGCTTGGCGGGAGCTGAAGACAAACTCTCCAGCTACATATAGACATTCACATAGATATTCACATAGACATTCACATTCACAGAGACATTCACAGAGACATTCACACGGACATTCACACAGACATTCACATTCACAGAGACATTCACAGAGACATTCACAGAAACATTCACACAGACATTCACACAGACATTCACACAGACATTCACACAGACATTCACACAGACATTCACATTCACATAGATATTCACATTCACATTAATGTAGACATTCACATAGACATTCACAGAGACATTCACATTCACATAGACAGCGAACAGCAGGAGTCAAGACTCCTGCAAATGGTTCAGAGGCCCCTAAGAAAGGCTGAAGACACAGCATGGGGCTGTCAGCTCAGCACTCACTGGGTGAGTACCATGTGCCAGGGTCTGTACCGCGGAGACGGCTCAGCATCGGTTCTGCGTAAAGGATGTTCCTCCCTCCCAAAGCCGACCTCTTAGGCGATGCCACTCAGATACAGAACCGTTAATACAAGAAACCCAGCTGACCACTGAAGTCAGCCATCCAAACCAGTCACACTTTGAGCTTTATTAAGCACACGTTATTCAGTATCGTCAGTCCCAAATTCTTCACTTAACTAAATGATTCACCTTCGTAGAATTTGCTGTACGAGTCATGAAATATAAGCATGTATTCAATGGCAAGCATAAGGCATAGTGAATTATAACTGTATTTGTTTTCATAAATAAATATGAAGGGTCCCTTAGGATAATCACAGCAGCATCTTCTGAGGGAACAGGTCAAAATGTCCTCAAATAAAAGTCTTTGTTTTGTTTTTTGAAACAAGCTCTCTTTTGCAGCCCTGGCTGGCCTGGGTTACATATGAGAATTAATGTAAAGCAGGCTGGCCTCGAACTCACAGAGATCCGCCTGCCTCTGCCTCCCTCATACCACCACACCGGGCAAGTGAGTCTCGTGAGCGTGTCTCCACTCTAGTTGGAGCGTGGACAGTGATGACGGGCTGGGAAACTGGCATGAGAATTAAAGCTGCCCTGGTCCATGTTCTCCATCACGGAATAAGAGGAGGAAACGCAGCATCTCAAATCCTCTTGAGAACATACCTTCCTGTCATCTCTCCTGCCGAGTTTACAGTCCACATCCTCGCCAAAGAGGAACCGGGTCTCACTAGCACACCGGGTACTTCTGGGCCCGTGTGTTTGGATTTTAAAACACAAAATAATCGCCACAACCACAATTGTCACAACCCCAAATAAGCCTTATATCTATGCTTTAGATTTTCCTACATAACAAATTCTATATCTGGTCTCTGAGTTGGTCAGTTCGGGAACCTTAAAGAAAAACTGAAATTTCGGAAGACTGGCATTCTTGTCCATTTCCTGAACAAGTGACTTTGTGTGGAAAATGCCCTGCATGGTGTATTTTTCCCTCCCCCGTTCTGAGGGCAGGGGATAGATGCAGCGTGGGGAAGAGACTCTTTGAATTTCTACGTCAACAACTTGGGTGAAACACTCCTTAGTCTCATTCAGTCACAGGTACTCAACTTCTATTCCAGGAAATACTGTTATTCGGTCTGCATGCACCCCCCCCCCTGCTCCAGTTCTAGAAGAATTCCCTATGGAGAGGAGTCTAACGCTATAAAAACTTTCTTTATAAAGACGACAGCACAGGAAAATCTGGCCCAGCAGAAGACGTTTAGTGGAAGAAGAGTTTTAACCAGTGTTTTCTAAAAAGACGACCATTGATGACAGACGAAACCCACTTAACTATGTTTCGGTATCCCCAAAGTTAACTTGGAAAACAGTGGTAAGCATCAAGCAGTTGATGACCACTGTTCCATATCATTTCTATCTAAAGCATATGACCACATTCGGCCACGTTTTCCAGCTGCTTCCTTGGAGCAAAAGCTAAAAGTCCTCAGTAGGTGGCAGGATAGGATTTTTCTCCGGATTCTGACAACCGTGATCTACTGTGGGAATGAAACAGTCCCTTTCCGAGTGTCAGGACAAACAAGTTAACACTACTTTCTCTTTCTTGACTTTTTGCAGGTCTGAACATCTCAAGACAGAGAGGAGGACACGAGGAGCAGCTGAGTCCAGCTCAGTGAGGGAGTGCTGCCCAATGTCCAGCCACAACACAACACAACACACACAAACATACACATACACACTCACACATACACTCATATAAATATACACATACACTCATATAAATATATACATACACTCACACACATACACACACTCTCCCACATATATACACATGCACACACATACACACGTACACACATATACACAAGCTTCAAATGTCATTCATTGTACAAGGACTCAAGCAGGAAAATCAATCCCAGCCGGTAAACAAGGGCCTCTACCGAAGAAGGCCTTTGAACTCTAATCCTCCCACAGATGAACTGGCTTTTTATTCTAGTCCCTGATAACAAAATTCAGTTGCCTTTTCTTGAATCCCAAGGCTTCCCCAGTCAAGCTATTTTAGGAAACCGTTGGGGAGAGGGCTGATTTTGACATCGAGAGAGGAACACATTTGCATTCCAGCCTGACTGATCCACAGGGTGCAGCTGGTCATCCAATTGTCCTCAGCGTCAGGGTTCCAGATCCATCAAAGCTGAAAGTGCCCGTGCTGGATGGTTACCAAGCAGCCTGCGGAGAAGTCATTCTGAATCTGGATCCTTTCCTTGTCCCTTTCTGAGGGACAGAATGAGCATGCCGCCTCACTCCAGGCCACAGAGCATCTGCCTTCATGGTATGATACGCTTCTGGACACGCCCCTAGCCTTTCCCACAGGTACCCCCACTTCACCCCTGGGAAGCACCAAATCTCTGAATATGCAGGATACAGAGGATGCTGGAGGAGCAAGGGATCCCTGGAAACTGTCAGGGAACAGCCCTGGCTTTCACTGCCCACCCTCCTCAGGAGAGTTTGGCTAGAATCCATTGCCCCCCTCAGCCAGTGATCCTTTGGACTCTCAACTAGTTTAAGGCCCTATCTAGGAGAGCAGTTTGGGAAGGGCATGTCATGCCATATTCCTAATGGCTTTGGGGATCCTATTCCGATATTTCTGTGAGTGGTCTTGATTATCCATGATAAGAAAACCCACAGGAAGAAAATTCTGCCTTAATTGAGATCTCAACTGTGTCTTTAACACACAGCAGTGAAATCTCCCAAGGCCACTTTAAGATGGAGTAACAGTGGCTTCTCACATTCCTTGAGGATGGCAAAACTCCAAGGACAGACTGACTTGGAGGCCCCGAGAAAACAAACACTCCCCCCCCCCCCCCCAAACCTAAGAAGGCTCTTCCTCCTCTGCTTCTCAGTTAGATTGCAACATGCCAAGAGGGCATCTGGTGTCTGACGGAAGGGCTCAAACAACTCCAGCTTTACACACCACTGAAGACAAGTGTTCTGTTTGCCCACAGCCATCACTTTCCTAGAAGCTCCGTGTGCCCCAAGGAGAGCCCCTGCACCCTGTTTCCATGGGCATCGATGTGGTAGCAACAAGGATGGAATCAGACTGCTCTGTTGGTGGAAGTCACTCAGCGTTGTAAGTACCATACATACCTCCGGGACAGAGTGAAGTGAGATACAGCTGGGGTACAGGTTACCCCCCCCCCCCATATACACAAGCTCCTCTGTCTCTAGAGAAGAGGGTCAAGGGTCAAGGTCCCACAAGCTAAGATCTCAAGAAACTAGAGCTGTCGGGCATGGTGGCACATGCTTTTAATCCCAGCACTCAGGAGGCAGAGGCAGGAGGATCTCTGTGAGTTGAGGCCAGCCTGGTCTACAGAGCGAGTTCCAGGACGGCCAGAGCTACATAGAGAAACCCTGTCTGGAAAAGGAGGAGGAGGAGGAGGAAAAGGAGGAAGAGGCGGGGGCAGCAGTAACACACGGATTCCAGGACTAGCTGACTCCCTCCCCGGAGTCACAGTAATCCTAAGAGGCTGCTGTGCCAACTCGGCATGCCAGGCTCACCCTGGCCTGTGTGCTACGACCAAGATTTATGAATGGGAACCTCATCCCATAGGTCAGTATAGTGTCATTCCCGAGTACTGTTGGAAGGGAAGGGCCGAGACATTATTTAGCACTCATTATTGTTTATTAGTTACTATTAATTTTCTTGGCCAAGTTCCAGTCAAGACAGAAAAGCCAAGTGGAAGCGTCAGATGGTGTGGCCCCTCCCCTCAGAAAAGGCTGTCTCCCCGGCCCGGGGAATCTCGGCCAGGACTAGCTTCAAGCAATAGAATGTGGCAGAGTGATGTTGGAATTCAGACATTTTGCAGTCTGTACAGTGAACGGTAGGAATGCTCCAGCCTCAGTGTGAGAGAGCCCCAGCTGCGCTGCTGAATGAGGAACAGCCATGGGGGTGGGGGTGGGGGCAGTGCCCAGGTCTCAGTGAAACTGCCACGGACCATGGCTGCCCATGTGACTCAGGTGAGACCTGAAGGAAACCACCAGCAAAGTCCCCAGATGTCTAACCCATGGCATTCTGAGATGTACTGAAACTGACACGGGCCACCAAGTCTGGGGACAGCTTACCCTGCGCGATAGATGGCAGATACAATTGGCCTCTGCCCCAAAGAAGGTAGAGGCTGTGCACTCTGTGTCTGAGGATAACAGAACCCCCGTTACCACAACAGACACCCGAGAATTCCTAGTGTTCTCCAGGGGAGGGAAGCTGCTTGGATGTCTGGTGTCTCACAGGGAGAATCCCAGGGTCACGTTCCCACCAGACAGTGACTTCTGACAATGAAGATCCCACCATCGCGCATCAGCATAGTTTTCTGGCAAGTAGTCGAGATCGCTGACCCCGGCCAAGGAGACAAAGACGGGGAGTTTCCTTAGCGAACAAACCATCCATGAGGCTTCAGATGGCATCTTGCTGGGCCCATTGGAATGGCGTGGGATTGGACTGCGGCTCTCTGGGTGCCCTGGGTGGACTGATAGTTTGACCATGACTACTGTAGAACTAGAAAAATAGGCCAAGTGCCGTGTAAAGAAGGGTGGGGTGGGAGGTGCTGTTAGCCGGTTGTCTACATCTGTGTCTGCGTTCAATTCTGGCTTGCAGCTTCCACCATCAACCGCCGGAGCAGACCCATCTTGGAAGGCAACTGGCTTTGTCACATTGGTCGGGTACACGGTTTGCCCTTGGTTCTAGGTATTTCTTCTGTCCAAATTCACTGACACGTCCTCTTTCTGCTGGGATTCTTCAGAAACAGTTGCCTCCCGCTCAGACTAGACATGATTTATTTAGTGTCTGTTACAGATCAACACCTGGGTAGTTGCCTCCCACATGGCCAGGCCCTGGGGACAAGCCTTAGGCTGTGATCCCCAGGATGCCTTCTAGGCCAGGAAGATCAGCCTCTCCCAGAGCTTGTTAGAAAAGCACACTGTCCGGTGAGGTGCTCAGCTGGTAAAGCGCTTGCAGAGCAGTCTTGAGGACCGGAGTCTGATCAAAGCGCTCTAAACCGCTGCTGGGCCATATCTCCAGTCCCACATTTGATCTCAGCTGACTACCGGAATCCTCTGGAGTTTTAAAATGATCAATGCTGGGGTCCCACCTAAAACACTGAGTAAGGCTGGCCAGGGCTGCAGAGCTGGTAGGCTAGTTTTTACAGCTCCCGAAGTAATCTAAGTGAGAGCACTAAAGAAATGAAGGGTCCCCAGCAACCCTCTGGCAGGCTAAGTCCTCATCGGGGTTTTGCTGAAAGTGGCCTCAAATGGGATTTTATATTTGTGTATAATAAAAGCAAGGCCTTTGGGTCACACCAGGTTCACTTGAGGCCTCTTGCAACAAAAGAATCTGGCGATTGTTATGGCTTTGCTTCTGCAGCCCACATGGGTGGGTCTGCCACTTGAAAGGAAGTCCCATGGAGACCCCACCCATGCAATGGTAGGACAGAAGACCCGCTGACAAGAAGTGCCTGGGAGCGGTGTGACTATCTGTGAGCAGACCAAAGTGTTTGCCAGGACTGCGCCACTGTGGCTCAGGCAGAGTGCAGACACAAACCACCCTGGCCTCCCAGCCAGAGGGAGAACATGGGGTCTGGCAGCCGTGGCACCAGCCGGTGACGCCCCCTTCACTGCAAAACGTTCTGGAAAAGGGGACTTAGGTAGTGGGGTTCATTGCAGTGTTTGGAAGCAATTGCCTCAGGGAGCTTCATTTCTGGTTAAAGCTTGGCTGGTTAATGTCATCCTTACTCCTTCACCATAGCCGTGTTTTCTGAGATTTGGTTTTGTCTACAACACACTGGCTCGTCACGGCCTCCTTGGGATGACAACGGTGGTCTGCTTTGATTAGAGGTCCCAGCTAAGGCGGTGAAAAGAGACTTTCAGAAATAGGATGCGGGAGTCCACTGGCCACAAACCTAGTGGGGGCCAGCAGAGGCTCGTGGCCAGCCTGGCCCCTGTCTCTGTCACACAGCCAAAGGCTGTCACCGGGGTGGGAGTGCAGAGAAACTGGACCCCGGCACTGGAGCTGACCACAAGCTCTTCACCAAAATCCGTGCTTCTCCCCGTTTAAATGTGAAAATAAAAAGCCCCTGGGGATTTTGACAGTAACCAACTCCGATGCAGAGTGTGTATGTGTGTGTGTGTGTGTGTGTGTGTGTGTGTGTGTGTGTTTTCGAGTGCGCATGCGTATGTGTGTGCACGCATACCTGATACTGATGCCATAGAACACATATGGAGAAGAGTGTTGAGGTGTGCTGTGTGTACAGCGTGGGGGTGGAGGAAGGGATACAGTTTCTTTCTTTTTTTTTTTTTAAATTCAGTGATTGTATTTTTATTATCAGTCATTATTTGGTTCTTTCTTTGCATTTAATTTTTTAATTAAAAAAATGGATGTGTACATGTCCTGTTTGAGTGTCAGCCCTGTGTGTGGGTAACTTCAGAGGCCAGGAGGCATTGGATCTTCCAGAAGCTGGAATTGAACTCTGGCCTTTGGAAGAGCAAACTGCTCTTCATCACTGAGTCATCTTTCCAGCCCTTAATTTTCTTTTCATCTTTGAGAAAATAATCACACATCTTTGGGGTAAAATGTGATGTTTCACGTGCGTATAGCTCTCCAGAGCAATCCCCTTCAATAATCCGGAGTCACCGAGGCCTATAGGACGGGCAAGAACACACGAAGGGGCAGGAATTCATGCACACCTGGCTCTAAGAGATGGCTGTGAAAGGATCAAAGAACTAAGACACAGGTTCTTCCCCCATGGAGGAAGGACTGGGCACCTACCACACAAACAGGGCAGGTGAGAGACACACCCTGAGGCTGCATATTCAGACCCCAGGAGGGCAGGAGAAGCCCCGTTTTGTCCAGAGCTACCAGCAGGAGCTGCCCTGCTGTGCTGGGTTTCCCAGCTAGGGAGGAAGGGGTGAGGAAGGAGCCAACGATCTTGCAGGGGGCAGGCAGCCCAGCAGCAGGAAGGCCCGTGGGAAGGAGGGTAATTTGACAGTGGCAGAATTAGCGCAGATGGAACAGAATGTGGAGAGACCAAACAGATTGAACCAGCACCGTAAACCACAGCCATCCCAAAGAGGGAGCTCAAGGGCAGAATTAATCTGGGCACAGATACTTTCATGGGCTTCTAGGCAGTGGTCTTTTTGAAGTTCTTCATTTACACCCCTCACAGCTTTGACAGAAGGCAAGCTCAGGCTAAAGAAGATGTTGGGAAGGTGGCTCAGTGGTAGAGCCCTTGTCCAGCCTGTGACAGATCCCAGCACCACAATTCTGATAGGATTATTATTAATATATTATATTATTATTATAAATAAGTAAATAGATATCATGGTTTAGAAAAAATGTGGATTGAAATGCAAACTCAACAAATATCTGGGTATCCCCACTCATCTGTGGTAGAGGAAATACACAAAATGAAGAAGAAATGTTGACTGGGGGATGGCCTACAGTGTCTTCCTGGGTCTGCCCGCAGCCAACGGCAGAGCGGAGAAAATATCACAAAATTGCTTTCTCAGTTCCAGAAGCTGGGTCAGTGAGGTCCCCTGTAGCTCTCACAAGGGATGTGTGTGAGAGACACACAAGTCTCCCTCCCAAGGAGCCTGACGTGGAAGACAGGGACAGTCATCAGAAATGGTCCTCAAGCATCCAGGTTTGCAAATGCGGATGGGAAATGCCCAGAAATTCTTGACATCCCCCCCACATCCGCCCAGCAACAATGCAGGAAATCTAGCCCACTATCTTCAGCAGACTGAGGAGAACCGTTTCCTTAATGAACACCCCCCACACCCCCCGAGAGTGCTGCGTGCTAAGTCAGAGGCCTTGCTCTCCAGCTTTCCCTCAAATACGCCATTGCCCACATTTCCTTCCTTCAGTCTGGTATAAAGTCCAGCAATTTAATCATCAGCGCGCAGCCTCCAAGGCACCCGCTGCATTCGGCCTTCACAGCAGTCCTGGAAAGCGTCTGGCAGGGGCCACGCGGTTCCTCAGGAGCCGCTCAGCAGAAGGAAGCCTGCGCACAGGACGGCCTGTTCTGCTCGGTTAAGCTAAACCTAGGGCACCAGATGTTTTAATGCTTTCAGCCACTCATAGTAATATATTTCTACTTAAAATAAACGGAGCCTGCGGCCATCTTGAAATATCCTCCCCTCCTCTAGGCACAGCATCAAGTACACTGAAAAATGGTTTTTACCTGCGATTACCTACTCAGCTTACCAATTCCTGCTCCCATCAGCCTGTGCAGACTGCTTGCACTCTCTTCCCAGCCTCAGGCTCACTCTCCCACTCAATTAAAAGCATCCCAAAAATACTCACTCTGTTATTTGTTGTCTCTTAGCTCAACTGCACCAGCCAGGGAAAAGGCCAGCCACAATGCTGCTATATACTATATATACACTATATAATTTCCCTCCAGGGAATCACTTTCTTGAAGGGATGGGCGGCTAGGTGTCCCTATAAAACCTTTTTTTTTTTTTTTTTTGGTGATATATATCACTTCAGGTTCTATATGATACGCATTCAAGGATTTTAGAAATGTCTCCATAGTTTTGGAGAGAGGAAAAAAAAAGTAATTATTTGGTTTGTCTTCTTGAAGCCATAAATAAATAAATAAATAAATACGGTTCAATTATCAGACAAGAGGTTTAGTAACCTTGTTGGAATCTAGAACACTTTTAGAACATAGCTATTTTCAAAAACCAGTGAATGTTAACTTTTATTAAAATCAAGAGATACACAGGGGCTTAAAGTGACTGATGTACTCGGAAGGGTTAATGTGACTTAGTCTCTGTCATAATTACATATTCTGCTGGGGGGAAAAGGCCCAAGCTAACGATCTGGTGGCTGAGGGATCCCCCACCAACTCACCCCCTGCAAAAGGAAGCCCACTAAAGGCCAAGTTAATTAATGGGTCTAGTACACTCCACCAGAGAAGAAGATGAGGTGTAAACCCTGCTAGCAGAGGCCTAGCTCACCAGCCCCGGAGTCAACTGGCTTAGCACTCACTGACATGCATAAGAATGGAGGGCAGCAGAGAAAACAGAAAGATCCATCCTCTTTGTCTCTTGGAATTCATTCACTGAATTTTATTTGGAAAGGAGCTTTAGAAGTCAACCATATTTTTAGGTCTGGCGGCGGTGGTACACACCTTTAATCCCAGCATTGGGGAGGCAGAGGCAGGCAAATCTCAGAGTACCAGGCCAGCCTGGTCTACAGAGGGAGTTCCAGGACAGCCAGGGCTATTACACAGAGAACTCCTGTCCAGAAAAACAAAAAACAAACAAACAAACAAAAAACCAACTCTATTTTCTAATTTCTGCATTTTTAGAAGAAACATACCAATTGAGGTTCATTTGAAAAGAAACTATATAGCCTATTAAAGACTTCTCAAACCATAAAAAAATTAATACTGCACAATTTTTTTTTAAAGAAACTAGATAACCACCTAATTCACAGTTTATCTGCAAGATGATTGATCAGTTGATCAATCAGATGATTGACCAGAAAACAACATGGACCCACAAGGGTCCTAAATAATGATCATTTAAAATGTGCAATTTTTGGAAAAGCAGGACTCTATAAGCCTTGGAGAAGACAACAAAAATCACTATGTAAAATGATACTGTATAAGTAATATGAGAAATGCATTATATTCAATTTGGGAATATGTATTATTATTAATTATTATTTATTGAGAGAGGGATTCCCTGTGTAGTTCAGGCTGGCTTTAATTTGCTCCACAGCCAATGTCCATGCTTGGTTAGAACTCGCCAACCTCCCCCTGCTTTAGGCCTGAGTTCTAAGGTTATAGACAAGGACCTCATACCTGTATGGTATTATTTGCATAATTTTCATTTTAATTTAGAATTACTATTGGGAATATTCTCCTCCCTCTCCCCCCCCCCCCGCCACCCCCGAATTCCTACAATTTAAGTATTTCTAATTAGTTCTACCAAACTCTAAACGTCAGCTGCTTGAAGAAAAATAGGGGAGGAGGGAGGGGGGAGAGGGGGGGCAGGCGGAGGGAGCAAGCGAGTGAGCGGCTCTAATCAAGGGTGTGGTGCCTTAAACCTTGAACAGAAGACGATAACTTTTATAGAAACAGTGGTCTCAATACAGAGAGGACCTGAAAGTATCTGAATTACGGCGGCGTTTGTAACTAATAAGTACTGAGGATATAACACCGGAGCTCAGCGCCTGGCCAGTGGTGCAAAGGACTCTTAATAAACCCGCAGTCAGACCCTGTCCCGTTCCCGTTCCCGCTTCATCTGCCTCCGCTGTTCTCAAACTATACAGATAAAATTACGCTTAGCTAAAACCAAGTACGCTTTAAAAATAAAAAGTAAAAAAGACACGTGAGTGAGGCAGAAAATCCAATAAAACGTGGTTTTCCCTCTGTAATTTGGAAGTTCGAAGTTCCTAGTTTTGCCTTTACATAATAAATCAGTATTTAAACTTTCTAAGCAATAATATTTTCATATAAGCAGCTTTTCAAAAATATTCGTGAAATAGAAAATACAATATTTAATATCATTATTTTAGCTCCTATCCACATCGAGTTCTGACTTTGCCATCTCAATCTATTTTAACTACCTACCCCGGCTCATTACTCTGAACCGACGTCCACTCTTCAACATTCCAAAAGGCTAATTTTTACTGCCTTTAAAAAGCACGTTTAACCCAGCTGCCTTTCTTTCTGGGGACATTACAAGTCTACTCGACTATTTCCTATCTTCCTTCTCAACCAAGAAGCTTTAAAGAAAGGCGCTCTCGCGCTCTCCTATCTAGCTCCGCGGAAAGGGACCGCACCGGACCTCTCGCCCCTCCGCCTGCTGTGCTGGGACCTGGACTTGGAGCCCCCGAGGTCCCTCCAGCTTTGACCTCTGGATGACAACGGTCTCCACAGCCAATGCTCCTAAAATCTGCTGGTCCCTGATCGGCCCACCGCGGGTTTTTCACATCCCAAAGGAGGCTGATTTGGAAGTGCGCATACCTCCACAATTCCTGAAACCACATCTCTTAGTCCAAACTGTCAGTCCTTTCTAGTTTCACAACCTAAAGACAGAACTTAACGATTCCGAAACTTGAAGCTATCTAGACCCTAAGCTGCCCGGGTCGCTTTGGGTCACTCACGCCGACGACCCGGAGGGACCTCGCACCCGGCCCGCTCCCGCAGAGGCCCAACCGGGAGACTGAGTCCAGCGAACCGCTGGGAAGAACCCGCGCTGGCAGAGCGTTTCCCCGGCTTCCCTGGGACGGTCCCAAGCGGGTCCGGGAATCAGAGCTGGCCCTCTTCAGGGCTCCATCTGCGCGCCGCCGCGGGCACGCGACCCTCCCCAAATTGGTGCTCCTCCTTTGCTCTAGTGGCGCGGGAGCATGGACAGTTACCAGCATCTCTAACGCCCCCCTCCTCTGTCCAGCCCCCGGCCGCCTCTCCGACGTCTTGCTTGCTCCAGATAGTCCTTGAGGACCCAGCCACCGCCTGGGAGAAGGCTCTGGATGCCAGAAAGGTCCACGCGTGTGGCGATCTGCTCACCCAGAGTCTAGGGAAGGAGACCCTACCCAGGAGCCGGACAGGGGACTAGCGGCTCCAGCTGCAACTGGCAACCCGACTGTGACCCCAGCGTGGAGCTAAGGAGAGTCTGGACGGTGATGCCCGCCGGCCCAGGCCAGCCACTTTCAGCGGCACCCATTCCCGGAGGTGAAAAAAAAAAAAAGTGTGTGTCCCCAGGAGTGCCGGCTGCAACAAGTGTCCCCGGCTCCCGCCGGAGCTCGCTTCCCGGGCTGCAGCCTCGCTCCCCCGGAACACCCCGCGGCTGCCCATCCCCGCCGAGCTCCGACTCAGGGTCTCTGGCGCGCCTCACCTGTGAGAAGCAAACAGTCGAGCAGTGCGCACAGCAGGACCGCGGTGTCCCAGCAACTGACCATGGTGAGAGAGACGCGGCCTGCTGGCCCGATGCCCGCGCTCTCCGAGGCCGACAGCGCAGCCGCCCGAGCCGGTCCCCTCGCGCTCCTGCCTGCCTGGCGCCCCGAGAGCCCTTCTCCGCGCCTGCAGCCCAGGGGGATCTTGGCCGTCCAGCGTCCGCTAGCCGCTGCGCTTGAGTCCCGGAGCCCGCTCCGAGCCGCCGCCGCCGCCGCCGCCGCCACTACTGCTGGGGAGTGTCCGCCGCCGCGCTCCGAGCCTCCTGCGGACCTCGCTGAAGCGCAGCCGAGGGCGGGGGCGATTTATAACCTTCCCCAGCCCACTTCCTACCCCGGCACCTCCTTCCAGTGACGTCAAGGGGTCCCCCACCCCTCATCCGCCTCCCCACCTACCCTCTTCTTCCTCCCGGAGGGGCGGGGGCCGGCGAGGGCGGGTGGCCCGGAGCAGGAGCGCGCGTGCGGAGGCGCTGGGCGCGCGGGTCCCCCGGCAGGTTCTCAGGTTCAGGGTCCTTGCTCCGTGCCCTCCTGCCCCCGCCCCCCCTGCCCATCGCTCTCAGGAAATCCTTGCCCGGTTCCCTCCACCGGGCTTACTCAGCTCTGGTGACCGCCCGAAACTGAGGAGGGGACCGGCTAAGTGCACCGCCCTGCCCCTGGGGCGGGAAGTCTTATCCTAGGGAAGCTGGCCGCGCCTCTGCGACAGGGTCCCTGGCACCGAGGAACGAGGCGCAGTCGGGCCCTCTCCGGAGCGGTCTTGGTGGTCTCTGACCCAGACAGCGAAGGAAGGCGCCAGAGACCCTCTGCATAAGGCACTTGGACCCGGGGGGGGGGGGGGGGGGGGGGGGGGGGGGAGGACGCTTTGCCAGGCACCTTCCGAAAGAGTGCGGGCCGTGCAGGTCCCAGGGGAGGGAGTCTGTGTCTTTTTCGGCTGCATTAATGCACCCGCCCAAGTCATTTCCTCAACCTTCTGCTTCCTAGAAGCAAAACAAGGAATAACATGGTACCTTTTTAAAAAGACAAGGCGTGAAACATGCTCCTGCAACTTGTAAGGGCCAAGAACTTGAACTCTATGTCTGAAATGCCGGATGGAAAAGAAATCTTTTTTGGTGGGAGCTGGCTAGCCAAGATGACTGACCTGAATGTTCTTGGAACAAAAACGGGTGAAATTAACTTGAGGCATTAGATCATTTACGATGACACTAATTCCACGTTGTTCCTCAATTATGTATCCATTAACTCAAAGGCTGAAGTCGTCCCGGCCTCCACGGAGCAGCCCAGTCTTGTCCTTGTAAATAATGCAGGTTTGAAAAATAACTCACTGGAACCTGCCAGATGCCCATGATAAAATAGCTCCTAAATGGGACCAGAGGCTCTTCCTGAAGGACTAGACTAAATCTCCGGCAGGGAAGGTTGCGCAACCCGAGTTGCCTCACTGCTAAGAGTTTCGGGCCACCACCACACGCAGCTCCACTTAGGCACCGGGAGCCGCCAGCCGCCGCAGAGCTCAAGCGAGCCAGATTCCTCTCTCCTTCACGGCCCAGGAGAAAAGAAAGGCCGCTATGAGCGGCAGCTCACCTGCGGGCTTCCCCTTCCGGTTCTGATTTCCCCATACTCCTCCACTTAGGGTCAGTGCTCCTGCGCTCTGCCTCCTGCGCCGCGCTCAGATTCTCCTACCGAAAATCAAAAATCACGCACGGAATGGCCAGCCACTCCAGGTCATTATCATTCTCCCCTACGAACTCTCCAGCACCAGTCAGTTTGAGACACACCCACAGCTTCAAACTGTCCCTCTGCCTCTCCTCCGAGCCCTTGTCACGCCCACACATCTTCCACGAAGGTACGGCCCTTAAGCAGCAGCAGGTGTTTGGGCTGGGGAGAGCTTGTCATTGGGAAGCCTACAGCTGGAGGGGCCGACAAAGCAAGAAGCCAAGAGGTTCACGATGCTGGAGGGGTGTGGAGCCCGCCACAGGCACAGAAAACACACATGGCCACTGTAAGGGAAGACCAGGGATGGGGCACTACTGACTTGGGGCGGGGGGACGCCCCATGTACATCCCGCAAAGGTTTAGTTTAATAAGTTGTTTTCAACAGGCATTTTGATATTTTTAAACACTCAAGGAGACACTTACGAACCTGTTGCCAGAAATGATCCCACAATGAGTTTATGAAGCCAGACAGGTATTTGACTGACAGCCAAAACAAATTATAACCTAAGATGTGCATCGACAATGCTGAAAAATTGCTCAATTATCTAAGACTAATGGACTCGTAATTGGACCTAACTTAGGTCTGTGTGCTGTGGTCCTCCTCCGTTTCTCCAACTCTTCCTTTGAAAATGCCCCAGGCTTTTAATTATGCCAGCAATTTCCTCACTGCTACTTCTGTAGGTTGCATTAGTTGTTTTTTTTATTATTGTTATAAAGAATTTAAAAATGATACAAACTGTTTCACTGGTGATTTCAATTTCACTTTGATGTGGAGAATAAAGGAGTGAGACCTAGCCCTTCTCCCGAAAGCGCTAACACCTTTCAATAATGGGCTACAGGACACTTCAAACCAAATCACTCACGAAAGAGGTTCACTAGATCCTACTGATTGGGAAGATCAAATTCAACACATTTGGTGTGTATGAAAGGCTGTTTGCAGGAGATTATCTGCTTGCTTCCTGCCCATGTACAAAAGAACATTTCATCTCCTGCTTGCCTAGCAAAACCAGACACTCTCTCGTGTTATCAGCCACATTCTCTTGACGTTTCTTTCTTGCCCCTATTCAAGAATGCACTGTCGCCCAGCCAACAGCTTAAACAGTCAAGACTGAACAAGAGGGCTGGAGCACCAGGAAGAGTGAGAGGAGGGGAGCTCAGCATTCTTCCTACAAAAATAAACAAACAAATAAATAAGAATAAAAAATAAAAAGGCAGGACACACTAAGCTTAGTTGTTGGAGTAAAAGCCCCATTGATACACAACACAGAACTTGTTTACAAGCAGCTGATGCTCTTATCAAACCCTTCTCCATTGTTGGAATTAAAAACAGACAAACAAACCTCCTACGACGTCTTCTTGGGACAGTCAGGCTCCTTGGTCTAAGAACATCCTTCCACATCTCTTGCCGGAAGTTCTGATGAGTGCCCAGACTAGGTAGTACCTTACAGCTTTGTTGATCAGAAATGAATCAGCCTGCTAGAACAACAACAACCAAAGTCTTGCTTATTTCAGCCACTCGAGTCCTAGGGTACAATCCAGCAGTAGACCATGTGCGTCTGATGCGCACAGGGCCCTGGATTTGGTCCCCGGCCCTGTAAGGAGAGGAGGGGAGTGAGGTCCTTCTACTTTTCTGCTGAGCCAAGTCCTGGACTTCTATTATAACCTCCTCTTCGTGGCTCTGATAACCCCTCAAGAACAATGACTGTCCACTCACAGACACCATAACTTTATCTCTAGGCTCCCTGTCTATGTCTCCTTGACCACTGCTCAAATGACATGTTCTAGAAATTTCTCCCAGCGTCCCTTGGAAGGGCCCATCTTATTAACAACCCTGAAGGTAGCATATACTCAGGATTGAACAAGCATCATGACCACTATTTCCCTTCTTTTAAAGTTAAGGGTTTTGCTTTTGTTTTTGTTTTTGTTTTATAGACAGGGTCTTGCTAATGTAACCCTAGCTGGCCTGGAATTCACTGTGTAGACCAGGCTGTCCTCAAACTCACAGAGCTCTGCCTCCTTCTGCCTCCCTAGTGTTGGGATTAAAAGCTTGTACCACCATATCTAGCTAAGATTGATTGGTTATATACTTAATTATGAGAGAGTGAGAGTAAGAGAGAGAGAGAGAGAGAGAGAGAGAGAGAGAGAGAGAGAGAGAGAAACAGTGTGTGTCAGTGCAGGAATCCACAAAAAGCTAAGTGCTTCTCCTGAGCAAGGAGAAAGGTTTGTGGAAAGGCCTAGTGATGAGCGAAGAGGGCTAGGGGTTCAAACCGACAGTGCACTGGGAGGGTGGAAGCTGGGGAGAGCCGCAGCCAGAGCCCCCATGCACATGCACAGCATCAGCTTCTGCTTCCACTGCCCATGGATCATGGGCCCAAGACACCCTCACTCCTGTGAAAAACCTTCCCTCGCTCCTACCTTCCCTGACCAGCTTGGCGCTGGCGCTGTTGATTAGATCTTTGGGATTTATTCAGGGCTCTGGCTGTTCTTTGATGCTGCTTGCCCAGCTCTGGACTCCTGGTTGGCTCTGTTCCTCCTCCTCCCAAGGGCCACGAGAGGTCCCCTGTACTTCTGCCACCTGAGATCAAAGCCGTCTCTTCGATGAACACCTTCATGTCTAGGTCTCTTGCAGGGCTTCCTCTTGTCTGAGACCCCTATGGCCTTTCCATTTCCGGCTTACTTCTACACACAGCCTGGCTGCATGGGTCCCTGCAGACCCTCATCCAAACGCTCCCACCGAGGTCCTTTCTTCTTTCAGCGCGTCCAGTGGCCCGCTGAACACTTTTGGCCTCTGAGTCTACCATTCGGTTGATTTCTCCTTCTCTTGCTGATAACCAATCATGAATATGACAGCGTGCTCTCTGGATTGTCAGGGAAACCACAGGCCAGTTGCTTCAGACTCATGTACCCAGGGCTTGTAACAAGCTTTACATTTTCTTGTTTTAAAATCATTTACTGTATCAAGCTGATAATAGAAAAATAAATAAATAAATAAAAATGAAAA
>CABHPP010142047.1:0-10643 GCA_902168425.1 Peromyscus attwateri | reverse complement strand
GAGACAGGGTTTCTCTGTGTAGCTTTGTGCCTTTTCTGGAGCTCACTTGGTAGCCCAGGCTGGCCTCGAACTCACAGAGATCCACCTGCCTCTGCCTCCCGAGTGCTGGGATTAAAGGCGTGCGCCACCAACGCCCGGCAGAGTGTGTGTTCTTAATATGGACTGTGTTTCCTGGAGACTGGGCAGTCTGAAGACAAGGTCAGACAGGCAGGGGAGTGGGGCAAAGGTCAGACAGGCAGGGGAGTGGGGCAAAGGTCAGACAGGCAGGGGAGTAGGGCAATGGTCAGACAGGCAGGGGAGTGGAGCAAAGATCAGACAGGCTGGGGAGTGGGGCAAAGGTCAGACAGGCAGGGGAGTGGGGCAAAGATCAGACAGGCAGGGGAATGGGGCAAAGGTCAGACAGGCATTGATATTGCATGAATAGAACGAGGTTCTTCCTCCATCTCCTCTCTCCCGCTCCTCCAGAGCCTTTGCCTCACTCTCCCCGTCAGCTATTTTCACACTGCTAAGGGGACACGATAGAAGGGTAGGTAGATTGGTAGCATTCATAATTTAAGTGGACTGGGTTTGAGACCTGCATACTGTGAAATGAATTCAGTTCCCAAATCCACCATCTCCCCTCGCTCTGGTCTCCCCGTTGAGCACCCTATCCAGCCAGCTCTCTTCAGTCTCTCCTTTCCCCCTTTGCCTCAGTCTCCTCAACCAGCCCCCGCCTCTGGGGTTTTTGTTCCTCTGTAGGTCACATTTGAAAATTTACCCCAAATGCAACCTTGTTGAGAAGTGGGGCTTCTAGGGAGTGGTAAGGTAACCTTGCAAATGGATGAACAGTTGTGTGGGTAGGTGATTATGTGGGGGTCCTGATTACAGGTGCTGTTTAGCAGTTCCACCCCTTACCTGCTTCTCCTTTCCACTGTTGCATACAGCAAGAAGGTTCTCAGCCCACACCCACCCTTGGGTGTCCAAGCCTCCAAACTGTAGGAAGAGGTGTTTTCTTATAAGTCACCCAGTGTAGACATTGTGTCATAGCCAGAGAAGTGTGTTAGGACCCCTCTGGTGGCTGGGTCACTTCACTCTTCACACTCTGGCCAAGCGAGGCAGCAAAGGTGTTCCCAGAAGGCCATCCTGCAAACACTGAGCCAACTGAAGGGCTGGAGAAGACTGGAGAATGCGTAGTTGCAAGGGAAAGCGGGCAGCAGAAAGTGCAGTTGACTTCAGAGCCAAGAGCTGAGTTGGAAGCAAATTTAGATGCTCCACAGCCAAGAGGACAGCCCCCGTCAGCACATCTGCTGTTTAAAGTCAGTTTCCCTGTAGCCCAATTTCTTTTCTTACTTCTACAAAATGTGCTGTGATTTATTTATTTATTTTAAACCTCTTTTTAAGTGCTTTTGCATTTTTTAAAAGATTTATTTATTTATTATGTATACAGTGTTCCTCCTGCATGTGTCCCTGCCCACCAGAAGAGGGTACTAGATCTCATTATAGATGGTTGTGAGCCACCATGTGGTTGCTGGGAATTGAACTCAGGACCTGTGGAAGAGCAGCCAATGCTCTTAACCTGTAAGCTGCCTCACCAGTCCCTATTTTAAACCTCTTATTAAACCTTTTAGTCTTTGCTTCCTTTTTCTTGCCTGGCTGACATGGAGACATTATAAATTATGAAAGCTTGGCTGATAGCTTAGGCTTGTTTCTAACTAGCTTGGATAACTTAAATTAAATAATTTCTATTAATTTTTGTGCTGCCATATGGTTCATGGCTTTTTACCTCATTTCCTACATGTCATGCTTCCTCTGCATCTAGCTGGCAACTCTGACTTTCTTCCCAAGACTCTCTGTGCCTAGAAATCCTGCGTAGCTATTGGCTGTTCAGCTCTTTATTAAACCAATCAGAGTGACATCTTCACAGTGTACAAAAAGATTATTCTACAACAAACAGTTTTATTGGCCCTTGATAATATATATCTATATATGCATATATTTAATGAAACACACACACATCTATATGTGGGGGCCCACAGACACTCCATAGTGTGGCCTTATTCCATCTTGACTCGAGGTCAGAGAGTCCGAGCTTGTTTTGCCCTGCAAGGCTGCATAATAGGATGTTTTGGCCAAAGGTGTGGTTATCAGGCATCTTATATTTCAAGGCCTAATTACAGGATATTTTGCCTTAAGGCATGGCTACTAGATGTTTTGGGAATTAAGGAAGTGTTTACACTTGTCTGTACTTTGTCCTTGACAGGGGAAGGTCTTTTGCCTCTCCCCTTGCTGGTGTATAAAAAGCTCATAAGGAGTAACTTGGGGCAACTGTAGTATTGACCCAGAGCCCTCCTGATGCTGTTCTGTGTCTTTTTCTTTTACATCCTTTATACTAGGTGTTATCCTTTATGTCTCTATTTTTCATATCTATTCTTTCTCAATCCTCATTCCTTCCTTCAAGGACTGTTTGATAGTCAGGCAGGACCTGGCATATACATAACTGTCTATAGATCTCAGAAGAGTGGGACCTTTTAAGCCTCTCCCTTCAGCAACTGTTAACTGCCTAAAATCTTCAGGGAGAGACTTGAGAGCCCCTCTTCCATGGCAACAGTAACAACTTGTTTTGGATCCTACATTGGGCCTTCTAGGCCACAAGCCACAGAATCCCAAAATTACCATTATTTATTTATTTATTTTTTGTAAGGTGGGAGGGGAGAGAAGCAGAACGTGGTCTTTCCTTCTGTGAAAGATCAAAGCTTAGGTATAAATAGAAGGAAGAGCCAACGGTATGGACAATGATGACGTGTGGATAGGGAGATTGTTAGTGGCCTTTTATTCTTACTGTTAATTTTGGGACCTTAACCATTCTGTAGTCATGGGCTTGAGACAGCTCCATAGATTGAATGCTTGCCTAGAATACACAAAGCCCTTGGTTCCTCCTTATAAAACAGGCATGGTGGCACTTGCTGTAATTCTAGCACTTGGGAGTCGGAGAGGACAGTACTGATTGGACTTATGGATCTTTTCAAAAAGGGACATTAAGTTGGGAGGGAGATAATTTGAGGGGCTTGTAAGATATGGGGGAGGGAGTTGGGATGGGTGTGATCAAGATACTTATATGAAACTATCAAAGAATCAACATAGCTTGTTCAAGGCCAGCATGTGATATAAAATACTGTCTCTCCAAAAATAAACAAACCCGCAAACAACAACAAACACTCCCCTCCCCCAAAAAAATCCCAAAAACATGTTTTGTTTTTATTTTCTGTAATATTTGTTGGCTTTATAATTGAAGAAAACAGAATTCAGAGAGGCTGGCTAATTAGGCCACAGTGACCCCTGCTGTGTATTCACAGATGGAGTTAGTTGGAGCTCAGACACAAAAGTCCTAGTGAGGGGATGCTCAGCCATAAGTCTTCAGTCTTCTTAAACTGCTCCCTCCCCTGGAAGAGAAGAGGTCTGAGCTTGTCAATCACCTTGTCCCTTCCACATTCGGGATCATAGGCAGGACCCAGCCTCGTGTTTCTTTCTAGCTAAGCAAAGAAGACTATTTCACATGGTAGGTTCTTGAATATTATTAAAGATCTGCTTTAATAGTATTCTTCCCAGGGGCCCAGAAGAGAAGGTACGAACAGGGAGAATTATTTTCAGGAAATGAATCTAAGTATACCGAGTTCTTAGTCTGTCTACTTTATTCCTCTGGGATAAAATCCTATCTACACAGCTTCAGTTCGAACTCATGCCTAGCTCCTTTCTTGCATGATTTATCTCTACATTTACCTGCTGTCCCCTCTAAGTTCCATCTTAATTCTCTCATGTTAGTTCTGCCCCATCTTGGTCTTTCTCATCTCATTCTTACCCATCTGGCTCTTCCTTATCTTCCATCTCATTCTTCTAGTTCTCCAGTCAAAATCCTCTACAGTCAAAATCCTCAAAAATTCTCTTTAAGTCTCTGAGGTTTTCAGTTATATACCCATGCAAAGCAAGGTCACCAGGCTTGAATTCTTAGAGGGTCATAAAAGCAGACTAGTTTTCCTTAGGCAGTGACTGTCAGGCTTTCTTTTACAACTCAAATAGGGAGTGGTTCAAGGAGGAGGTCAACTGAGAGCTATTGATTGGTTAGTATATCAAAAAGGGAATTTATGTGCTCAATCTACATTCCTAGAAGTGGTTAGGTAAGAAGTTAGGAGTCTATAATGTTAGTAAGGCTGTTTAAGAAAGGAGGGTCTCAGCTTGAATTGCACAAGAAATAAAGCTATACACCTGACCTAGGAGACAGGTGTTGTTTCCATAAGGGTGTTACCTTAGTTCAGGTTGGATGCCTTGGATGCTTGATAGGTATTTTAGACAAACACACTGTTAGGAGTTCTTGGAAGCACACATAGCATACAAGAAAATCATTGTAGGAACCAGCTAATATATATACAAAAGCTAAAATATCACCAAGACTTCTTAAGTCACGGCTTGGCCTTTGGAAAGGTCCTTGATCTTTCCAAGTAGTAGCTTTAGTGACAGTAGCTGGATTCCATTACATTTTCCTGAGGCTTGCAGCAGTAGGTGTGTGCTGTGCTCAGGACTGGCTTTGCAGCTGGCAGAGCTCAGTGCAAAATGAAAACTCCAAATCTACAAAGAATTTCAAGATGGGCTGGAGATGTACTTCAGTTAGTAGCGTGCTGGTATTGCATGTAGGAAGCCTTGGCACTACATGTGAGTGTGTTGGTACATGTCTCACCTTAGCACTCAAGAGGCAGGAGGATCATTTGTTCAAGATTATCCTTGACTAAATAGAGCATTAGAAACCAGCCTGGGACTCAAAAAACAAAACCCAAACCAAATGAGAATATTGAAGTGTTGGTGATGGACTTCAAGCCATGCATAGTGCTGAGCCTTGTGGTTCAGTGCACACAACTTGGTGATGCTGGTCTTGGCTTTGGAGGCCTTGTGCAGGGGAAGGGATGAAAAAGAGAAAACACATGACGGGCTTGAGCCTGGGAGGGTAGCTTGTTCATGTCTCAGGGCTTTTGTATCCCAGATCTTACAGGAGACATTAAGAAATCCAGGTTTTTGCCATATTTGCCCCTGTGAAAACATACATAGCTTCTCTTCTCAGGGCTTTGATTTCCTTACTTCTATATTGAGAGGGATGGTTTAATCTCTAAAGACTTTCAGTTCTAAGAAAATCCTGATTTGGATTTTCCAGGCTTGCTAAGTGATAGAGATTTACAATATGCCCCCATGTCTGGCAGACCTAGACACTTCCACCTAGCCATTTCCTGGTCAAAATAGCCATTTCTGGGTCAAAACGTCCTGCGTGACCAGGACCCTGTGGCTTTGCATGGTTGTGTAAAATGCGCAGCACAACTATGTAATCTACGCACATGCTTGGAGTAGCCACATGAGCCTGTATATGCAGGCGCGGCCCAGCCTTTATAAGCCGGCGCCATATTCCCAGCTTCTTTCTTTAATCACGTGTGTTCCCACAGGCCTGTCACATCTGTCTCCTTTCCTATCCTAATAAAACTCTTGTTAGTGGATTCTGTTGTGTTTTGTGACATTTCCTCACACGGTAAGAGCGCTGCCAAATAACTAACACTAAGCTCATGAGATATCAGCAGTCAATGTATCTCCCGGGCCATTGCATAGACTCATTGAAGCACAGGCCAGCACTGTTAGGCAGACATTCCTTGGCGGCCTTGGGGATGGTGGTAGTGGGTCACAGATGATGAGAGGGACTGGAAGAGGGCTTGGCTGGTAAAACCCTTGCCTATAAAAGCTTGAGGACCTGAGTAGGTCCCCAGCACCCATTAAATAGCCAGGTGCAACAGGGAACACTTGTAATGTTTGTGCTGGTGGGGTGGAGACAGGAGAATCCTTGAGTCTTGCTGGCCAGACAGTCTAGTCAAATTGATGAGATCCAGGTTTAGTGAGAGGCCTTTTCTCAAAGAGTAAGATGGAGAGTGATAGAGGCAGACAATGAGCCTTGATCCCTGGCCAACAAAAACAGGTATGCATGTACACACAGAGACAGGTGCACACAAGATGAAAGGGCTGGCTGTGCTGGCATAGGCTGGTAATCCTGGCACTTGGGAGCTGAGGCAGGAGTCTTGAATTCAAGGCCAGCCTGGGCTCAGTGGGTAAACTCACTTGCCACCAACCTTTGCAACCTGAGTTTGATCTCAAGGACCCACATGGTTGAGGAAAGAACAGATATAAACACCTAGAAGTAAAAAAAAAAATGACTTTTTTTGACAGAGTCTTTGAACATAGCCCTGACTGTTCTGGAACATACTATGTAGACCAGGCAGCCTCAGACTCACAGAGATCTGCCTTTATCTGCCTCTGGAGTACTGGAATAAAAGGCATGCATTACCATTCCCAGCCAAAAATGTGATTTTTAAAAAGTGGTAAGAGAGACTGATGTGTTCACAACACGCCTCCACGGTTGGGCGTGCCCGGCGGACCTGGACACTTCCACCTAGCCAGTTCCAGGTCAGGATAGCCATTTCCGGGTCAAGGCATCTCATGTGACCAGGATCCGTGACTTTGCACGCTTATGTAAGCGCGCAACATAGCCATGTGATCTACGCACATGTGTGGAGTAGTTACGTCGACCTGTGCACACCCAGCCTTTATAAACCAGTGCCATATTCCCGGCTCCTTCTTCTTCTCTACACACGTGTTTCCCACAGGCCTGGGCACTCTCTGTCCCTTTCATCTTAATAAAACTCTTATTAGGGGATTCTGCCATGTTTCGTGACATTTCCTTGCAGGGTAAGAGTGCCGCAAAATAACTAACAGAGACAGCACAAGAGAAGGAAGCATCTTAACCTTGAACTCTAATTTGGAAGTCACATTTGACTAGCTAGCAAGAGAGTCACAACTTTAGACTCCTCTCTCTGTGGGTAGAATGCCAGAATGCATAGTCTTGAAGCTACAGAAGGGGCAGGGGCAGGGTCAGTGTCAGGGTCAGTGTCAGGGGCAGGGGCAGGGGCAGGCAGTTCCCTAGGAAACATGGAGATGGAGAGTGAGGCTTCTTGGAGGAAGTGACCCCTAGCATTATAGTCACATAATGGCCCTGGCAAGCAGGGGTTCTTAGCCAGAGCTTTAGTGGGGTTTCCTGTGGATCTCAGCAAGTAGAATCAAGGGCCTCTGATGTTAAAGGAAGTTGCAGCTTTGCAAAGGGGCTGGAGATAAGGAATGCAATGCACTGTCAATTGAAGACTTTTACAGGGTCCTTAGGTAGAAGGGTTGAAGTTAATGCCTAGATCCCAAGCCTATACTTTAGGGATCGTTTTCTATAGTTCATAAGTGTGAGGATGCCACTCTGTGCTTAGCCTGCAGACTCGGATGCTGATGCTTGGTTACACACACTGCCCACAGCAGCCTGAGTTACATCATCCATTACTTTTTCAGACTTGAGCTAATGGACTCTTCCAGGTGCTAGAGACATACTCAGAGTAGCTGGCTGAGCTGACAGTATGTAGAGGGCCAGGGTTCTGGAGGTGATGTATGGAATGTGAAAACTAAACTTCTGATACTTTATTTGAAGATAAAGCAAAGGAAACTATCTTGAGCTGCTGTGTGAGGGGCTGGACCTGGTGCCATACTGCAGGAAACAGGAACCATGACAGAGGCTGGATTGGCTGCCAGGGAACCTCATCAGCAGGTGGAGGTCCGGATGAAAGGACTTGATTTGTAATACTTTAAAATTATCCATATAAAATGTTTGTTTATTTATTTAGTGTGTTCATAAGTGCGTGCATGCATGTGGTTGTATGTCTGCGTTCGTGATACAGCACATGTGGCAGACAGAGAATGACTTCTGGGAGTCGGTTCCCTTCTGTCACCATATAGGACATGAGGATCAAACTCAGGTGGTCAACTCAGCAGCAAGACCCTTAACCTGCTGAGCCATCTTGCCAGCTATTAAAAACATCCATTTATGAAGAGTAAGATTTGCTGTTGTTTCTATTGCACACTTGGGCCATTCAGGGCATCTCATAAGTGATGGTTTCATTTCCTTTTCTTCCTTTTTTCCTTTTATTCTTCTCTCATATATTACACCCTGACCACAGTTTCCAGTTCTCCCCCCTACCTCCCCTCTTCCCCAGATCCACTCCTCCTCCATTTCCCTTCCAAAAAAAGCAGGCCTCCCAGGGTTATCAACCGAACACTGCATAACAAGTTCCAGTAAGACAAGGTACAAACCTCATATCCAGGCTGGGTGAGGCAACCCAGTAAGAGGAAAAAGTTCCAAAGAGCAGGCAAAGGAGTCAGAGACACTGCCACTTCCACTGTTAGAGTCCCACAGAACACCCAGCTATACAACTATAACGTATATTCAGAGGACCTAATATAGACCCATATAGGGTCTGTGATTGTTGATTCAGTCTCTGTGAGCCCCTATGAACCCTGCTTAGTTGATTCTGTGGGTTATGTTCTCGTGGTGTCCTTGACCCTTCTGGTTCCTGCAATTCCCCCCCAACTTTTCTGGGTGCCCTGGCTCTGCCTAATGTTTGACTGTGGGGCTGTGCATCTGCTTCCATCAGTTGCTGTAGGACACCTCTCTGGTGACAATTGGGCCAGGTACCAATCTACTAGTGCAGAATATCACTAGTAATCATTTCATTGAATCTCCCCCTCCCCCCACACCAGTCACGTTTGATTCTATCCTGAGTCTCTGGGCTGTCTAACCTCTGGTTCCTGGCCATCCAGGCAGTGTCAGGTGTGGGCTTTCTCTCATAGTGTGGGCCTCAAGTTGGACCAGTCATTGTTTGGCCATTCTCACAAATTCTATACCACCATTACTCCAGCACATCCTGTAGGCAGGACAGATTATAGGTCAAAGGTTTTATGGCTGTGTTGGTGTCCCAGTCCCACTGCTGGAAGCCTTGCCTGGTTATAGAAGATGGCTGGCTCAGGCTTCATATCCCCTATTACTACAAGTCTTCAGTAGGGTCACTCTAGAAGATTCCAGGGAGTTTCCACCACACTAGGTTTCTACATTGTCCCCCACCCAGTGCCCCCCAATTCCAGTTGTCTCTCCCAGTATGTATCTCTCCACTCACCAACTGATACATCATGTTCACTTCTCTGCCCAGGGAGATCCATTCACCCCCCACCCCAGCCCTCCTTATTACTTAGCCTCTCTGGGTCTGTGGACTGTAGCATGAGTATCCTTTATTTAACAGCTAATATCCACTTAAGTGAGTACATACCATGTTTCTCTTTTTGAGTCTGGGTTACCTCACTCAAGATGATTTTTTTCTAGTTTCATACATTTGTCTGCATATTTCATGATGTCATTGTTTTTTACTGCTAAGTAATACTACATTGTGTATATGAACCACATTTTCTTTATTCATTCTTTGGTTGAGAGACATCTATGTTGTTTCCAGGCTCTGGCCATTACAAATAATGCTGCTATGAACATAGTTGACCAAGTGTCCTTGTGGTATGATTGAGCATCTTTTGGGGATATGCCCAAGAATAGTATAGCTGGGTCTTGAGGTAGATTGACTCTCAATTTTTTGAGAAACTGCCACATTGATTTCCAAAGTGGCTGTACAAATTTGCACTTCCATCAGGGGTGGAGAAGTGTTCCCCTTACTCCACATCCTCTCCAGTGATCTTAGCCATTTTGGCAGGTGTAAGATGGTATCTCTGAGTCATTTTGATTTATATTTCCCTGGTGGCTAAGGATGCTGAACATTTAAGTGTTTCTCAGCTATTTGAGATTATTTGGAGAACTCTCTATTTAAATCTGCACCCCATTTTAAAATTGGATTATGTGGTATTTTGATGTCTAGTTTCTTGAGTTCTTTATATATTTTGGAGACCAGCGCTCTATTAGATGCGGGGTTTGTGAAGATCTTTTCCTATTCTGTAGTTGCTGCTTTGTTCTATTGACAGTGCCCTTTGCCTTATATCTTTTCAGCTTCATGGGGTCCCATTTCTTTTTCTTTCTTTCTTTCTTTTTTTTTCTAGACAGGGTTTCTCTGTGTAACAGTTCTGGCTTCCTAGAACTCACTTTGTAGACCAGGTTGACCTTGAACTCACTGAGATCCTCCTTTCTCTGCCTCCCGAGTGCTGGGATTAAAGGCATGCACCACCACCACCGCCCGGCTAACCCCACATTTCTTAATTGTTGATTTTAGTGCCTGTGTGATTGGTATTCTGTTCAAGAAATTGTCTCCTGTGCCAGTGGTCAAGGCTATTTTCCACTTTCTCTTCTACCAAGTTCAGTGTAGCTGGATTTATGTTGAGCTGTTTGATCCACTTGGACTTGAGTTTTGTGCATGGCAATAGATATGGATGTATTTGCAATCTTCTACATGTTGACATCCAGTTAGACCAGCACTATTTATTGAAGATGCTTTCTTTTTTCCATTGTATATTTCTGGCTTCTTTATCAAAAATCTTTATCCATAGGTGGGTGAATTTATGTCTGGATCTAGTGATGCCCTCATTTCCTGGTGTGCCAGTTTCCCATTATCTCCTGTAACTCATGTCTATTTGGTATGTTAATCTCTTTTCTCCAGGTCTAAGGCAATTTTCCTTCCTGCATGCTGCTGTCATGTTTTCCTATACAAATGCTGAAGAAAAAAAAAAAAAACTCCACAGTTCCCATTCTTCCTGAAGAAATATGAGCTGAATCAATCCCTATT